>AJFK01000613.1:0-107373 GCA_000467715.1 Hysterium pulicare CBS 123377
TCATCTTCTTTGCTCTCCGGCTTGGTAGCTCGCATACCAAGGAAAGCAGTAAGATAATAACTGAATCTTGCCTGTTTGAAGATGTTGAGCTGCTGCTTTTGATAGGCATCCCAAACGCAACTTATGAGGCTGATGAATGGTTGACAGCATGGCAGTGTTGGCATTAGGGCAAATCCCACGACTTGATACGCTGCGTAGCGTGAAGGCTGCCGTCGGAGAGTTGTCAAATGGCCATTGATGATGATGGTCGTGATGAATACAGCCAGGAAGGTAATAAGAGCGGATGTTGCACTTCGTTCGGAGTAAACGGGATCTTTACAAAGATTAGCTAAAACCCGGTGTGATTCTGATTTGATGCAGTACCTGAGTTGATGAATGGTCCATCCGTATCGTCATTGCTAGGCTTCGGGCAGCGGTCCCACGATGCGAAGCGGGATTTGTAGGACTCCATATTATGATACCCTATGTTCTGGTGATTTAGTGAATAGATTGACAGACAGCGCGAAATAGATTCCTGATACCTGGAGTGATTTATAACCCCTTCTTAGAGAAGGGTTCTTGTTCAGAGCTCTCACATTTTGCCCCAATGCATGTAGTCACTTGATGATTACAATGTACTGCTGCCTTGAAAGGCACAGCACCATGCAGAATCCTACGCTCTGAAATCTGCCTTGCATGTGGTATGCTTGGAAAACAGCCGAATCTCGAAGCGGCGGTGTCGCAGCAGTGCCGCCGGAAATGGTTTAGCTCGCAAGCCCCATCGTCAACTCTTCCCATTCACCACGTTTAAGTACATAAATGTACCTCTTCGCTCACCACAAACCAAGGAGCACGAGGCTGTAAGGTACTGTTGAATACGTAGCTAACAGCTGCGCCTCCCACTTGCGGCCGACGTAAGCCTCTTTTCGAAAGAAAACCTTTATCTCGGCGTCGTCGGGCTGAAAAAATGGACCACACTACATTCTACGCCGTAGGAACATACACAAGCCACGATGCGCGTCCGCGAATGAAACGGAAGCTCCAAGCTATATGAAAGCTATCGGGTCCACGGGAGCCTAGTAGTCCAAGCTTAATCCATAGTTCCTGAAACAATTCTACCAGCCGCGCGCCTATCATGACATTTTAGAGCCCCTGGAACCTGCGAAGAGTCGAACCATGACTAGCGGAGATGTCGTACGAACTCTTATATCTCACTGCTGTGTAACATATCCACCCAAAAAGCACCTACAGCAACAACCATGGCGGCACTGAACAGGCTTACCGGACTTAGCGAGAACGCATGGTTTATGACCAAGGACACTGACCTCTGGGTGTCTCGTCGGTACGAAAAGCTGCATCTAGTCAACATCCTGGCCCTTCAGCAGCGTATGTCAGAGTTGGAGCAGGACCTTGAGGAACGTGTCACGTCTGAGTGGCGTCAAACAAATGGGAAGGAACCGTTGAAACCGTGGCAAGACCCCGAGCCTCTCCTTAGAAACATCCAAGACACGGTCAAGGCCTACGGTATGATGCTCGCTCTTCGAGTCTTTTTGGTTGTACTGAAAGTGTCCCCTAGATGAAGCTATCTTGTCGTTTGCACAGATCAAGAAATCTCAAACACCTGCTAAGCAGGTCGTGGATGCCATGAAAAAATACGCAAATACTTCACCTACCCTCGTCCCTACTCTGACTACAGAACTCGGCATCAACAAGACAGGGTTGCATACGACACACTTACTAGCAATAGTAACATCCGCAAAAAGCTGGCTTCACAAATACGTTGATCGACACCCACGCTTGAGGGGTCTTTTCGCAGAAGCAAGCTCCCTTCTTCCCCAAAGCCGTTTGCTGGCTGACTTAACTGAATAGAGAGGGGAAGATAACAGGCGTTCTATCATGCTGTACTCGGAATCCAAGTTGAGGAACACGGAATTTGCAGTGGTCGCTGCTATTCTTTGCATGGTTCAGCTACTGCCTATCCTGGCGTTGACACTGATTAAGAGCAAGACAGTGAGGTTGATCGTAGTCCTTATCCTCATTCTTCTCGTGTCTCTCCTCAATGCACTGTTCGCAAACGCAGCAAGAGCCACGAATTTCGGAGCAGTCGCTGCGTGAGTATATCTCCTAATTCTATCTTCCATTTCGCTGGGTATGCCGCTAACAACTGGATAGTTATTCTGCCATTGCTGTGGTATTTATTAGCCAGAATAACTAGAACTGTTTGTTGCAGTTCCCTTCGAAAGGGAGAAGTCTGATTGTACTGTCTGAATGATCCTGCACGTCACTTCTTTGATCTCGTTATGTAGATAGTCAACGTTTCCTGATATTTATATTTTCATCCCCTTTTACTTTGCGTGAGCGTACTATAGTCTAAATACAGTAGTCTCAGTATTTTTAAAAGACGATGAAGGTATTATAAAGCAGTAAGCGTTTTGCTGTGAATAAACGTACACTACTGTCGCTGAACGCGAGTGAAATAGATGTCATGAATTGAAATGACGCAACGACACGACTGCAGCAAGCATAATTGGAGTAGGGTGCCCGCCCCTTACTCTCGTACAACATTTTAAAATGGATGAAAAGCTGAGGAATTCAAAAACTGAATCAGTACAACGAAGGATAGAGTGACGTCTCTGAAATCAGATGAAAAGGCACTATAAGATCTGACCATTCTCCCGATCATTCGTCACCGGCCATTTGGCATCAACATGTGTAAAGAACATATGTCAATCTAGCGTGCCTGACGTAGATCTTTCGAAGCAGTCTACACGGACGTCATCCTCATCGATGGAAATTTTCCGTCTCAATTCTGTGGCAACATTTCCCGAGGAGTGGACTTGTAATATTAACTGGGACCACTGGCCATTTCCATGACGGTCGATAGAGCGATGCGGCGGAACGCAAATCTTGACTGAAGTGTCTTCTATCCAAACGAGCGGGAATTCGGTCGAAGAAAGTCCGGAGTCAAGGGAACCCCTGACGGTGATGTACATCTTGTCGCCCTTTGCGGTTATCGTAAGCCGTTGACTGAATCCTCTCCCTTTAAAAGTCCCGAAGATGTCTACTGGGATATTGGGAGCCCTATTCACAAATCGTTCTTCCTCGGCCTCTATACGCTTCCAAGCTTCCGAGGATGCGCTCCATGCCTGGTCCACCATGGTGCTCACGTTCTCGGGCCGTTTCATAAGTGATTCGGGATGTCGGATGAGTCTAGTAAGTGATTTAGGATACCTTAAGTAGGCAATCCTTTGAAGGATAAGCCGTAGGATATGGTCGGCAGTGTCGACAGGGCCTGAGGTATTCGTTAATACCACAACTGCAACACTGTGTGTTTTTTTCTGGAGGGCGCTAGGGGGACCGCCGGGGAGGAATGCTGTTGCACAACTACAACCAATTGCAGAACCAGCCATATAATACGCTTCAATACCTTTTGCCCCAACTTTTGGTGCAACTGAGTAGGTGGAGAAGCGTTTCTCGGGGAAAAGAAGCCTATTGGTGGACATCGAGCCAATAGTCGACGAGTCGAGCGTGGTATACAATCCGAGGGATGTATAAATATTCCCCTTCGTTTGCTTCACCTCACGGTTCAACAGTCTAGCTGCAAAAGCAACGTCGAACTCTTGTCGTGGTTTATCGCTGTATAGTACTTTCTCGTCGTGAAAGGACTTGAGGAAAAATGTGAAAAATGTATCCAGGTCCTTGGCACTGCTGTACATCCCTAGCGCCCCTGCCTCAGCTCCAGTTGGCCGATATTTTGGACTCTTTGCATCATGGAGAGTGCCACTAGAGTCCACCACATATCCGTTAGGTTCAGATTGGGAAGCTGTACCCTCTGGGTAGCCGACAGATGTGGATGTCATGCCAAGTGGGGTGAACAAAGTTTTGTCCATGAAGTCGTTCAGTGTGTTGCCCCAGAGAGCCTGAATGGCTATGCAAATAAGAGAGTAATTTATATTGCTATAGCTTGTCCATGCTTCTTCCACATGTCTAGGTGCTGCAACGCGTTCACTGAGACTATGGAGGTCCTCCAAGACGTCTGTTGCGGTCATCAGTGGTGATCCGCCTAGCCCGAAAAGGCGATGGTTGGAGGAGAGAAGACCCTTAAAATGCACGAGTAGTTGATATATAGTTGGATCCCCAGGTAAGGGCAGCATCCCACCCCTTTTGTATTTGTTGTATAGGCTGGTGAGCGGTGTATTGGGTACGTCTGAAAATGCAGCATAAGGGTTATCTGGAGTCGGCTCTTTCGCCCTTATTTCGACCGCAATTATAACGGCCACCGCAACGAGAATCTTGGATATCGAAGCAATGGAGAAGACCTGGTTGCCATCATTAGACTTAGAATACTGGACCGCTCCCAATTGAATCGAGTCAGCCGGCAGTGTCAGCCCCTTTAGTCGAAATGTCCACAGTTCCGGTTCTGGATTTTTCTCTAAATAGCGCACTGCTATGCTTGCTATTGGTGTGCCGCACTTCTTCGATATGTATTGAATGTTCCCGCAAAGTTCATCGTCGAAAATGGTATTGGGATTCGACATGTTAGCACTTTGTGCTGTTCTACTCTCACTGATCAGCTTTTCTAGGCGCTTTATCTGGGTTGATTGTAACGGGTTGTATGATCTTGCTTACCTAGAGAGCGCCTCAACAGACTAGGAGTCTTTGACAGTTATAGGGTCTGAACTGTGGGACATTTCCGCAGGCAACGAGTCTCCTAGCTCAGTAACGAGGATGAAGATGGCGGTTTTGAGAATGAGGAGGAGGACAAGAACCCGGAAAATGAAGAGGACGAGGAATAGGATTATGATAATGGGAGAAGAAAGAGGTCGAGGAGTAGAAGGGCTGAAGGAGGCCAGCAAAGGGGAGAGGGGAGTCGCCCGCGCCTCCTTCTCCGTGAACCATTCCCGCCGACTAGGGAACAAAGACTAGTCTCTGGCATCCAACTCGAGGCACCGCGGGCGGCAGTGCCGTAGAGACATGTGATGACAGATCATATTCGCAGCCAACAAGAACACTTAGGCCATGGTGGATAAACCTGCGAAGCTATATGTGCAGAGAGAGTCTTCTTGCTGAAGCTTAGTCTCTGTCGGAAAATTGGAGCTGATGCTGCCCCGCTCATGAGGAATGTTATGATAGCGGATGTTTGGTAGCCTAAGAAGTTAGCGTGTTCATCAACAGACTGAGGTGACACAGGAGCCGGGCCTCAACCCTAAAGTCGTGAGAGATGTGCACTCCCGTCCGTGTATACTATCATCGTACGTTGCTCAACTATCTTCCTTTCTCCTTTTCCCCCCATCAATATCGATGACTACCTTCGAACGGCTTGCCTCTCCCTGGACAGCATCTAACACGATCCACTCAGACGCTGCCACCAACCTCTTTCGTCCAAGTGCCCCTCAGTCTCCCTCTTCTATCTCAACATGTCGTGTTGGATTCATAATTCCACGAGTGTGATGCCGATGGTCCATCTCGCTTCATCAGCCGGCAGTCCTCACTGCATTGTCATGAGGAGTACAAGACGGTGAAATCACCTTTCACGTTGGCACAACGCGAACCAAGTCCATTCTTCTCTGCGCACATATTCAAATTGACGGAACGCCTAGCTTTTTGCTTTAAAAAAGCATCCATCATACCGCACGCTCGCCAGACAATGCACCTTGCGCCACGTAAGATCTAGTAGAGGAGGGACAGGTCCAAATCACGGCCAATTCGGCTCCTAGTCAAAACTCGTCGCATCCTTCTCCAGCTTCATGGACGCCCCGAGCAGATAGACACAATAGACAAGATCTAGAAGTATCCGAACCTTGCGTTGGACGCTTCCACCGGCGGTTCAAAATTGCGGCATCTTGAGCATCGATCCCAGTCCGACCCAACATTCTTTTCTTCGAAAGGATCAAAAGTAATGCCCAAGGAAGACTTGATATCGGACGTTCTTGAAAAAGCTCCGGTGATCGATCACGTTGTTCGTCAACAGCGCTCGACGTTGGTCCAATAATTCTTGGTGGTGGCATGCAAGATTGGCGGGCCGGGCCCACCCACATACCGGGTCCGACCAGCCAGCTTCCGAGCGGCAGCAAAGGCTACAAGAGCGATGCCCGTCGGCTAACCGAGCATCGACACGTCAGCGGATGCAGACAGGATGGACGGATGGAGTGATCGGATCGGAGTTGTGGATGGATATCAGGATATAAAGGCCACTTGCCCTGCCGCAAGAGTCGAGGCACAGAACCTCCCTTTTCTCCAGTCGACTCGCCGTGCGTGCCCACAAAACAATGACGGGTGCGACCGCTCCACGAAAGAAGGGCAAAGAGTTAAACGAGTACAGTACGGAGGGCAAGCGCAACACCGACGCCGCCGTCGAGGAATGGAAGAGGAAGAAAGCGCTGGAGAAAGCGTTGAAGGGCGAGGCCAGTCCTGGTGAAGTTGCCGCTCTTAGAGGCGAAGCCTCCGAGTCCGGCAAGACCAAACACAAGAAATCGCACGTGAGTTGTTGAGTTCTTGCGTTGCTCATGTGTCTACCATTCGCTGACGTTCGCTAGTGCGCAGTATCGTGATCCAACCTCATCCATTTCGATTTCCACTTCTATGAGGTCACATCCAGACATCTCAAAGTCTAGGAGATACTCCGAGTAAAGACAGAGCTGGCGCGGGGTTTGGGTGTTACTGTGGCAATCGCTGTCTTCGCTTTCGAGAAACCCTACCGTCTACTTTCTTTGATCAAAATGAGGAACAGGGGCAGCTATCATTAGTTCTAGAACAATCAACTATCTTAGGTGTGAGTCGTTAGCAACACTTCCTCGACCTTAGAATCAATAATGCTGTATTCTACCAGTCTACAAGAAGCAGAAACGTGTTGGGTCGGCCCATGAGATGTGAAATGCAGCTAGGACGAAGGGTGCAGCGGGTGGAAGTGGGAGGGCTGGCTTATATGCAGGTGGATTCACGCGAGTATGCAAGAGCGGGAACCCTGATAGCTATGCACATCCTATAGGTGTTTTCTTTTGCGGCGCGACCACACAATGATCACATTACTACTGATAAGTACATTAGGTGAGCGCTCACTACGACCACTCTCCCCTTCTCATACAATTCCAGCATCATCTGGCGCACTACCCGCCCAGCTAGTCCTAATAGGGTTTAGCGTTTCTTTCAGTTCCGGAGATACCTAACTGAATACATGTATCTCTGCAGCTGCTTCTCTAACTCCCATTTCTCAAACGACTATTATACAACTTTCATCTCGTCATTCTATTTGAAGTTTATTTCCCTCTAGATGAATTAGCATTGAAAGCATCAATGTGGACTCAAGCGAAGTTGGCTTGGGAGATGCGAGCAGTATCATGCATGCTACCGGCAATAGATGAGATTTTCACCCATTTTCAGGTAGACATCGAGGAGGAGCAGTCGTTGGACGAGGCAGTTCACATTTAAATTACAGCAGATGACTCCCCTCCGAACAGATGTTCAAGGCTATCACGACCCAAATGAACTCTGTTAGAGTGATGCAGAAGTCAGTCCTTTCGTTTTCACACGAGGCCAGGCGTTGAGCGTTGACTTGAGATAGCGTCTATTGGATGGAAAGGGAAGGGAAGATTGCATCTGACGAACATCGCCGCGAACTGTGTCTCAAAGGTAGAACCTAAGTGGACAAAATATGGACACAAAAATCCACTCTCAAAGCTACCAGAAGATCACGATGCTCATACCAGCAAGTACACTCACAATCCTCAAATTCACCCCATTGCCATCCAGCGGAGAGATTGGAACACCCCTCGAGTTCTGCGTAGTGCTCGGTGCCGAAGAGCTCGTGCTGGATGAAGTGCCAGTCGTCCCGGCTGCGGTAGTAGTGCTTGCACTTCCAAAATGCACAGCGGTACTTGTGCTAGTACTTGTACTCGCACTCTCACTAGCAGTTTCGTACACCATACTCTGCGCAGCTGTACTCTGCGCAGCTATACTCTGCGCAGCTACACTCTGCGGAGCTGTACTCGAGCCACATGTGCCACCTTCCAGAATATTATCATAATCCGCACATCCCTGCTGAAAATGGCTCGTCCAGCAATTGACTGCACTCACTCCACCATCCTGTACGCTGTTGAACGTATTGCAAGTAAGAGCCCACGCATCCAAAACGCTCGTCTCAGTGCCGGCACTAAGGCCTATGCCGCCACAGTCGCAGCACGATAGGGGATCGGCGAGAGTGCAAACGGTAGAGATTTGGCCGGCGGTGACGGGGCCGCCATAGTCCCATACGTTGGAATTGACTATGTTCTTCTCGTTGGCTAGGGCTGTGAGATAGTTCATGCAGGCGGAGTTGCAGCCAGGCGAGTTGTTTTGGGCGAAGGAGCCTAGGAGGAAGGTGAAGATGACAATAAGAGACGACATTTTAGAAGAGAGTTAGAGAGGCCTCCGAAATAACTTTGAACTTGGTCGAAGTCTTTAGTGTCTCTTGCGGACAATTCAACAAACTGAAATCTCATCTACCTCTCTACGATCCCATCAGTGGGTTTAAATCCCAAATCCGATTTTCTAGATGCTTCCTCCTTTTCCAGCGATACCGTTCAGATCGCTTAAAGATAAAGCAAAATAAGGATAAATTTCGCGAATTCATATTCAGCACTCGGGAGATCGGCTACCCTCCTACCGTCTTCAGCTTCACGAGCCTGATCCTATTGGTCCCTACTTCACGATGCAAGCCACAGCTGAATGCAATGCCTCCCACCACATGGCCAGAAGCTGCCATTCACCAATCATGTTCAAGCTATACGTGGTACGTGCACAGCAAGCAGGGGCAGATGCCTTAAAGCTTAACATGAACAAGAGAGCTGAGGGAGGTATAAGTGGCGCCCTTGGCTAGCCCAGCCGTTCAATATTCTCCTGATACCGTGAAGAGATCCCGAATTCTCATTTCCCTTGCCCATCCCGAACTATGCATTGAACTCTTACTACTCGGGCTTTCCATGTTCAGCTTCACACTCTTCCGCAAACCACTTAAACGGAACTTTTCGCGTGTACACAATGGGCCGGTGCCTTAGTATATATATAGCAGAGGCTTTCGATAAGCGTTAGGACGAAGGTGTTGACAGTTTGTATAGAAAATGTAAGAAAGTCAACAGATAACGGCGATTATCCTTAACAAAGAGGCATATCGCTGTATTTGAGTCTGTATGGTGGCAATGCGGAAAGGTTATCCTTACCTCCCAGGACCTTGTTCAGAGTGATGAGAGAGACCAACGAAATTGATTAGAATGCGCTCGTTCAATACGTTCGAGATCCGGCACATTTCTAAGCGGTATTGTGTTTTCCCATGCACCCACAAATTTGATGATCTTCGCTTCTTCGTTCGCTCGAGCGATAACATGGAGCCCATATGGACGCCCGCTGCTCTCGACGTAATTGAATGGCACCGAAGCTAGAGGATAACCTGAACGACTTTTAGTTTCATCTTTTTTAATATGCTCTGTAGAGCTCGAATCTTACGTGCAGCGACGCCAACACCGGCAAAGAAGCTGTCGCAGGGAGCTACAATGACATCGACACCATCTTCCCTGATGACTTTGTCAACTCCATCCGTGGCAGCCAACTTTTTACATATATGGAGGTTTTTCTCGGTATCCTCGGCGCTCATGGACAGACCCTGAGCTTTCAAGAGTCCATTCTGATTTGGACAGTACACTGAACTATGTAAGCAAGCATCAGTTCTTGTTCACCACAACCAAGTTATGCACACCTTCGTCAAACTCCTTCTCTCTGTTGGCTTCGTTGAAATCTATGATATCTTCCAAGTTTTTGACCATAGGGGCGTCTAGCGTCTGAACATAATAGTCGCATCCATCCCGGGCTTGGCTTCCTTGAGAGAGATTAGAAATATTCGTAACCCAGAGTCCAACGATCAAGGGAATGCTTACTCATTATATCGTTCATGAGATCATCGACTTCTGTCCCACCTTCTACCAACTACTGTTCATGGGGAGTGATCTAAACGGGGTACACAACGTTTGCTCCACGTTGACGGAGAAGTTCAATAACATCTTTGTACTCTCGAGCCTAGTAGCATGTAAGTGGCTACAATGCTTTATGTCACTAGTTATACAAACAGTTTGTTCTTTATAGCCTGGCACCGGTCCCCTAGCCTCGGCAGGTAATCGCCAATTTTTCAATGTCCACAAAGCCCACGGATATCCCATTTCAAGTCTCCTGCATGGCATCTACAAGTGTCGGTATATCGTGACCAAGCTTCTGTTGGAGTAGCACATTACTGAGTTGTGCAAGATCCAGTACAGATTGCCAGACGCCGTCCATTGATACAGAGCCGGGGGTTAACTTTAGCGCATAAAGGACTGCTCTACTAGCTAGCGATGTTAGAGACCCGGAAGTCTCTGTGCCCAATGAAAGCGGACTAAAACCGGCAGCGACACCCACTGCGGATCCGATTGATGATCCACCAGGGGCCTAACATTGGTCAGAGATCTTTTTCAGATAAGTCTTCCAGATCTTACAGTTTCTCCCCGACGTTTCTCGCCTTTTTTGATACCTCTTGGAATGTAGGGTGACTGACACATGCCCTCAACGGCTGACCGGCCACCAGTACCCCTGATATCATGTCAGTATATGTTAATCAAGAGCACGACAACGGCCGCTCGAAACATAACTGGCACACGTCAGAGCTTGAGTTTTGGCAATGGATACTTTACTTGAACCCACAAAATTCCTTCTGCGATTAGCAAATGTAAAGGCCAGAAATGTGGACTCCAACCGTCAAGTTTGCTTTCGCAAAAATGATTAGCCCTTTCTGAATCAACTGTATACCTGGTCAACATCATACACCTCGTGTCCTTGGTGAAACCCATACCGCATCTACCACTGATGCATTTCTCAGAGGTTTAGAATCGATAAAGGCCCATGATCCGACCGTGGTGGGCATACCAAGACTTGGATCAGTATTGAAGGCATCCTTTACAATAATAGGTATACCGTGCAAAGAACCTCGAGAATTGCCCGCTGCACGCTCGTTATCGAAACTTCTTGCCAAGTTCAGAAGGTACGATCGTGCAGGCTGGGAGGTGATGGCATGGATACGTGCGCCTGCTCGATTGTGTCGCTGGATCTGCTCAAGGTAAGCCTCGACAGTTTGTGTACTCGTCGTGCGGTCTTGTTCTAGAAGAGTTCGGAAGTCTTCAGCGGTCACTGTCAGTACATTGAATGGCAATTCAGATGCGGCCGACATGTTTCCTTCCAGAAGAATAATGCCTCATTACCAGAGGAAGAAAAGAATATGTTGGCCGAGGGCTACAGACTGAGTCACAAATACCGCAAGCAAGGACCTAGTCATTCCAACTTGTACTACCTGCTCTCAATACTCTGCACTTCGCCAGTCTTTTGGCATGAATCCCAGATGAGCCTTATTGAATGATGCTGTATCCACACATGTGATCCGACCTCTTTCAAGCATCGTATAGACCATTAGATGATCGACTAAACTGCTACCATTATATTACTAAATATGCACCTATATCAATACATACGACCAAAGGCAGCTGAAAGCAGGCAAACCCGTCCGCTCTTGCTTACTTAAGCAGCTGACCGGTTGATTAGTAGTTGCGTGGGTGACTAGCAGCGAATACCAACTGTTGTATGTTTTTTTTTTGGATTCTTGCAAACATTTCTGGGGGTTGTAGTGGTGAAGGGTGACCGTTAGCGGAGAGGGGGCCGAACTACGGAAGTTTTTGAACTTTAGAACGAGATTAGGTAAAATTGAGTTGCCGCGTTGAACTATGCGATTGTTAGAAAGTAACAATTCTAAGTCATCACTCTCGAGTTACATGTCTTCTAATTTACCGTGCCATGAAGAGATAAATCGGCTTAGTAGCAAACTTTCGTGCTCCTTTAGGTGGCCCCTGCAGCCTGCTCTGCTGTCACGGTTATTCGGTACTATGCTCGATTTACCTGATAGGCCATAGCATAACTCTTCTCGTAGTCTTTGATCTCTTCCGTCACATAATCACTCTCAGCTTTACAGCATTTTCAATCCCCTCTATTTCACACCTACTGGTAATCCGCTCGTTTACCTCAATATAACGTTCCTTATTTCTTCCTCATTATAGAACTCTCCATCCATTGCGCCACGCACGAAACAGTTACCGATGAGACGGTGATGTTCCTCGGCCTTAGTTGTAATTCTGTCAACGGTCCTAGCTTCCAAAACGTCGGGATGAATCGATGACGGGTAATCGGTTTCGCATTTCCGAAGCATAAAAGGAACTGTGGAGCCGCAAAGTAAGTAGATGACATCGCCAGGTTTCGTATGCAAGGGCCCAAGTCCCATGAATCCTCTTTCCGTTGTAAAGAAAGTACGATTCATTGACCTGGACCCGAAATAAGTGTCGCTGCCAGGTCTTTCGATACCGGTTTGGTTCGGCGATTGCGCAAGTGCTCTTGTCCAGTCCACGTATCCATTCCAAGTCAGCTCATCTTCCGGTATTGCTCTTCGAAAGACCTCTGAGGGCATTGAAGGACTAGCAGTGAACATTTGTGGACTTTCCGACATAACATCGCCTAAAGTAGTTCGCCAGAACGCTTCGAATTTCGTGCACTTGCCATTGGCATATTCCGTCTGAGATTTTTCTGGCAGGTCGACAATATCCATCCACTTGTTTAAAGTCTCGGCCAATCCACGATGCATCTCTTTCTCGTTACTTATCATTCCGTCTCCGGCAATCTTTACGACATCCACGTAGCAGCCGGGTATAGTCAGGAATGGATCTTGCCAGATAGGAGCATGTACAGGTCCGCTCCATGCTTTGTAGATTGAAAGGCTGGCGAGTCGTTGCTGCCGCGAGCTAGGATCAAAATAGCTATTTCGAATTGGTGGAGTAGACCAGTCAGGCACCCACGAGGGGAAATCGGGGGAGAACCGCTCCCCACTGTTCAATGCAAAGACGTGTGCGGATCCCGTACTGAGCATTATCGATACAACTGCATGTTGATAAACGGTTGAAATAGAAGTCCTGTAGTCTGCAACAAGGCGTTCAGCTCTAGTTTCATCCCAGTTCGAGGCGAGACCCAGCCATGCATAGACTTTGTCTCTGGGATCTGTAGCAGATCTTGAGCCAAAGAGGCGGATAAGTTCAATAGCGAGAAACCGTGCTTCTTCCATGTTCTACGCAAGTGCTCGATGGTGTCAACCGCTTGTACAAGCTGGAAAATCGCAGAATTCTCGGGTCCAGCAGAGAAGTACAATCCGCCACAGCATGTTTCTTGGTGCTCTTTGAAGTTTGATACTGCTCTTGCTAGTAATGACCACTGCGCCGAGCTATTTCCTCATATGACGCGGACATGTTTTGGAAGAATAATCTCCTAAACGGCCCAAATGCGTTGCCACCAAGGGTTTTCAGTCAGACATGTAAGTGCATGCAACGCTCTTCGGCCACTGTCACTATAAGAACGTTTCATATTCTGCTTGATATCGAATCGGGGCAGTTCATTTATATGACGCTGTTCTTCGGCAAGGTGTGAAAGGAGGCTGATTGTTGAAAGGGGTAACGGAGCCTCATTTGCTGGTAAGAACGTCTTGGAATCACTACTTGGCGTTCCTTCTTGATTTGGAACGGTGTCAAAAGGTTGTTGTTCGTCCTCGAGACTTTGGTAATGGTGCCATAGTACCGTAGGAGTCTTACTTTTCTCTTTCTCATCAAGTGTGATAGTCGACACCTCCGGATCTGGCCCAAACCATACCAACACTTCGGCAGCATTCGTAAATATTCTTCTCATAAGTCCAACCTGCTGTTCTCTTTCAGCTAAGTTTTCCTGATTAATACATAGAGCATCGATCCACAGGCTTGTCACTCCAAAACTGCGGAGTTGTCGAAGCGCGCATTCCAGATTGCGTCTCACTTGCCATTCTTGGTCGTGCAGTAAGATTGGAACAGTATCATTCACATTTCCCCAGACGTAGGACAAAGCCGTATATTGAGGTCGCTCAGCTAGCGAGACAACGCGGAGTGTGGAATGAATTGGGTCGTGAAATGAAGTAGCCGGTGATAAGGAAGCAACGCAAATATATGGATTTGAAGTATCGAGATCGTTGTAAACTTCTGCCATCACATGTGAATGAATAGCTAGATAGTTTGGGGAGGATGGATGGATGACGAAATCATCGTCGCCTCCAAGTGGCGTGTAGAAATGGTGCCAGGAATTGAGCTGCAGCCGCCAAGATTCAGGACCTACTGAAGCCTGTTTAGCTTTTCTAGCAGAAGCATCTGTCCGTTATTCATTGAGTGTTATAAAGGCGATGGACTTGAGTAGGTAACACTAATACGCTATTCTACTTAGGTAGGTGGGGATATTAAGTAAGCTACGCGCTAGCACCGAGAACGACCCTCCAGCTTTTGTTGAACTTCGTAGAGGCAGGTTTCCTTTATATGAAACATCGTGTTTCATGCTATGAAGCCTAAATATTCTATCGACTCCTAACTAGATTACGTACAGTGCTTGAAGGGAAGGTTTAGATCGGCAGGCCAACAGTCATCGCCGCCGTATTGAGCAGACATTGGCCCATCAGCGATATACGCCACAGAGCCCAAAAATCTAGAAATCTGCCGATTTTCTCTATAACTCTCGTAATGGCTGAAGCTGCTAATCTCTATAGTAGAAGGCGACTCATCATCATCACTATTCATTGAATCATGTTGAAAAAATGAACTCTCAGTCTCCATTCCAAATCGCCCACGCGAACCCGATATGTACGAACCAAGAGCAGAATAGACAACAGCAGGGTAAAAGTCCCTGATGGCGAGATCAAACCACTGCATAATGGCGCTTTTTCTCGTGCTTTGGCTAGCGGTGAAAGTGCTCTTATCTTCATGATTGTCAAAATCCTTGAAGCAGAGAAGCATGGACAGGTGCTCCAGTGGTATTGTTGATTCACACCCAAAAGTTTCGCCATTCTGCGCAGCAGACTCTTGAATCCGAGGTTCGGAATTCGTGAAAGGAGGTGGTCCCTTATATGTTCCAAGAAATAGGAGGAGGCTTATTCAGCAGTAAAGAAGTTCGGGGTCCGATGGCACAGGAACGGTGGGTAAGCAAGAAGATATGCCGAAGAACATACATAAACGCTTTCTGCTCCCTTCGAATTTTCCCTCCGCATAGCCAACTTTAAAGGTCGATCATATCGAAAGAAGGATCGTTCTATGGCTTGCCTGGATACTGTGCGGGGGAAAGGGTCAATAGCCCATACCTAAAAAGGAAGCGGAATGTGGATTATGGCTCTAAGCTGCAGAGGTCGAGGAGTTTGAGGGGAGTCTGGCCCTACACATGAAAAGGGTCAGGGAAGCAAGTCTCGTACTTCCAGATAACTATTTCTAAAAAGGCTGAAGGTGACCAGCATTATTTCCCGGCATATCGAAGACCCGAAACTAAAAAAGATGTAGTGAGTATCATCATTTCCGTTACTTATTGGTTTCGTCAACGCAGACCACGCCAATTCTATAGCTATGCTCCTCCGCGACAACACCCCCATGGATGATGTGGTAAAGTGATTTTAGAATCCCTCACCATTCGTCCACAACGGTCCGACAACCCATTTCGCGAATGAAAGCAAGGAATTGGAACTCGAAAGAGAGCCGCCACATGGTCCAGGCATACGGTTTTTCGCTTTGGCCTGACACGATGCCCATAGAGCTTAGGAATTGACGGTTGATTTGGTTTTGGCAATCATGATGGGAGCCTTGAAGACAAGAACTAAGTAAGGAAGAAAGCACGAAAGAGCAAGCTGGAGGTTGTTATATAGTGCTAGATCCGAGCGAGCAGGGGATCTGAGGCTTTGTCGGCAACCAGAAGCGGTAAGATATCACAAAGTAAGCTGGATTCTGGCTGAGTAGGATATGAACAGCTGGGTTCTCTTCTACTTCGTTCTCCGCCCCAAAGTTCCGCTTCTTGGATCAATCGTGAACCCATCCTGATATTATGTTCTCGTGGCGTCTTGGAGGGTGATGAACATGATGAATATGTGGAGTCGGAACTTCGTATGGGGAGCCTGGCGCAAAGTATGTCATAATGTGTCTGTTTGGAGAGCCAAAGGAAAAGATGAGAGAATTCCAAAGGTTCCAGAACCAGCGCCATTTTTTGCTCGATGGTTAGTGGGAGGAAGGGAGGTCCTTCTCACTGGTCTCTGTGGTGAAAAACGCTATGCCAATGAGAATTGCTAAACACCATTACCTTCCATACCCCCGGGCTTACCCAAAGCCCATCTTTCTTTCCAAGGCTCCCAATTCCCAGTGCTTCCACGAGAGCGTTGTCACCACGCTTGGAATTCCCACTAGTTGGCACCCGGAGCACACGAAACACTTCATGAAAGAGTATTGAGTATACTTTGGGTCACAGCAGGACACCCGTGGAGATAGCCTTTCATTCGCTTGATCCGGCAACAGCCACCATATTGTAACTCCGCTGGCGGTGATTATGAAGCCGTATCACACCACAGCGCTCATAGGATGCCTCGGTCATGAAAGTTTGGAACGGTTTTCCAGAGAATGGGAGATAAGTGAGGAGAGGAGAAATGGGAGTCTAGGAGGTTTATATATCCACAGCATTGACTGAGAAAGGGATTTAGAGATTATGTAAGCAACTCTATGCTGTGAGAGCACAGTTCCCGCGATTTGGGTCATTGCTGAAGGAAAGAAGTGCGCTTAGTCAGTGTTCGGAGTCTCAGAGCGAGATATAAAGTCTGCGATCCTCCTATGAAATCTCTCTACACGACGGGAAACCGCCATACACATCAATACGCGAGTTCGCTGCAGCTGTATGTCTTGCGCTCTGTGGAAGAACAGAACGGTTATGGTCTGTGTAGTCAATGAAATATTTACCTCCAAACTATGCATGTTTCTGAGAAGCCTTAGACAACGTGGTCGATCAACCAGATCGAGTTCAATGGAGTTGGGTGATGGGGACGATTTATCCATCTAATGGTTGTATCACCCAACGGACTTCATCATCTTCAGCAAGCGCTTCCTCGAATCCGATGATGGCATGCATCACAAAATGATAATACTCACAACCATCATCTACTTCTCACGCAAAAGACCCGACGATGCCAGTCTTTTCGCCTTCCGGCTCCTCCTCTCCCGCATACTCTTTGACGAACTGCTCATACTTGTTCCGGAGTCGGTATCACTATACCAGGGGCAGCCCTCCAAAAATGCCATGGCGAGTTGAGCAGAGACTGAGTTGTCTCACAAATAGTCTCTTGAGTCTTGGTCTTAGAACCCGCAAACTCCAGGAGGAGATATGGCAGTGTCTTACCAACCTTTACGATCAACCGATGAATGGGCTTTCGATGCATGATTAATCCCATGCCTTTCAACTTCTCCACTGATTTGGTCCTGAGTTGTGAGGCCTTTGGAGGTGATGAGGAAGAAGCAGGATAGGGAGATGTTCATATATCGATTGGGATTGTGAGAAGAGAGGACTAGAAAGGTTTGTAAGCTAAATGAGGCGGTGAGTGAAGACAAGTGATTTGCATGACTTGGAGATAGCGATAGTTTATGTAAAATGTCGGTAAGCAGACCAGGATTAGCGAGACATATATAAACCCTCCAGCTTCCCCCTTCTTGATTCCCACTTCCACGAGACTCTTGGTATTCAGAGCCAAAATCTGGATTCGAATGGTTAATGTTTGCGTCGACTCTGGCTGTCTTACTTACCGCGCGGCGACAATACAATGTGTCCTTGGAAGAGAAACCAACCTCATCACAGCAAGCTTTCGATGGGTCTTGGAGTCGGGGGAGGAGAAATTACTGAATCTGCTGGCTCACACGTTAGCTGGCGATGAGAATAATCACCGAGTTCTCTCCCTCAATATGACGACGATGGCCACAGCGTGAAATAATCATCATCATCACAGACACATCCTCTAGCCCCAGCCTCCAAACCCAGCGCATCTCTCAAGCCCACAGCCCCATGATTCTGCTTTCTTCTCCAGTTATGATTTCCTCGCCATGTCCCCACACTCCAAAGTACACATGGTATGGAGGCGCTGGAATGTTCTGGCGTACACAAAGAAATCGCGAAGCTGTATCGAGACCTGACTCTCCAGCACGAGACATACGACCGTTCAATGATCAAGTCTCTGATCCATTAATGATTTGATCTTTACTATTGGGGTGCTCACAACAGCCATCACGCCCTTGACAGCGTCTTTTTGGCTCGTCTTTTTCAGGAAAAAAAGAAGCGGTAAGAAGAAATGAGACTATTAGAGCAAGATGTTTATATATATCGGGGAGCTGCAGAATTGAGGGCTTAGTAAGCTAGGGAAGCGGTCAGAGATTAGGAGACCTCTTAAGCTTTTGAGAGTCTGAATCTGATGATGGGAGAAAGACAGCTCAGGCCTGGCTGAGGTGATGTTTGATAGTGTTTCCCCCTTACCTTAAATGAGCATAAAACTTTTTGCAAAAAATACTTAGACATGAGTTGACACATAAATTGTTAGCCTAATCTCCAGGCGCCTGAGTTGACGTCTCAACTAAGGCTCTCAACGCTAGGTACCGCATATCAATTCACCAGACATCAGCATCCTCGCACCTCAGCAGCCTGCCATGAACGCCTTTTGATTTTTCGTCCCTACCTAAACAGTCCTTGTCGCTATTCCACCTCATACCCTCCATTAAACCCTATTTTTATTTAACGCCTGCCCGAAAGCCCAAAGTCCATAAGCCGCAAGAATACTCAATCCGATCGGCAACGGCTTCCCCGACTTAATTGCCCGCGGCACAGAGCTACCAGCCAGCACAACCGAAGCCAAGAGAGCGAGTTCGACGCCATAAGAGGCGCGGTTACGAATGCGGAGACCGCCTAGGCCATACTGTTATACTGGGTCAGTATAATGAAATTGGAGGTTGGGTGATAGATCGGAGAGAGCCTTGGTCAGAGAAGAGGATGGTTGTAGAGGTGAAGAGAGGGAGAGGGGACGGCGAGACATACGAGTGCCCCAACTGTCATTCCAGCCGCGACGGAGGGGATGGAGCCGGTGCGGATGTAACCTGTGAGACCGCCGCCTGCAGTGAGAGCGCCGAGGAAGAACGCAATGTTATCGAGGGGTGCCTTTGAAATCCACATATTAGTATATAGTTGAAGGAGCTTCGATGCTTACTCGGCGCATAGAGCTGGCGAGAAAGACAGAGCAAGGGATTAGGTAGCTCACCATGGTGATGATCGCTTCTTCAATGTCAATTGAGTTTTAGATCAATACTCTTATTTCTCCTGATCGAAGCACGTTTCTGAGCTTCTAGTGGATTGTATGTGAGGTTGTCAATTGTATAGTGGTGAGGGGAGAAGAGCTTACACCACGAAGCTCCGTCATCGAAACCCCGACCTCCGAAGCTCTCATCCCTGCCAGGCACAACGTAAGCACCCTTTAAATCTTGGCACAAAGCACGAGCCCCATCCTTATGTCTTTCTGGCCTCAAGCTTCCAATTCACCACCAATGTACCCAGCTTCAACACTCACCGCCATATCTCCTACAACACCTCCCAATCCTCCAACCACATAATAAACTCGCCCAAAATGCCGCCCAAACACAGAACAGCTCCCGCAGCAGCCACACCCTCCACATCGCAACCCTCCCACAACGTTCCCTCGTCCGCAGGCAAACCCACCTACTCCTCCAAATCCTCCTCCTCCAAAGTCTCCAATTCGACAAATGCAAGTACGCAAGATATCTTGCAAGGCGTGTGGGACCGATATCTGAAGCAGACGCCGCAGCGCGTGAAGCTGCTTGATAGCTTCATGGGGTTTTTGGTCGTGGTGGGCGTGCTGCAGTTTGTTTATTGTGTTATTGCCGGGAACTTTGTGAGTTTGATTTTATTTTTTCGTGGTGGTTAGGAGAATTGCTAGTGGAGGCAAGATGCAAAAAAGAGAGAGAGAGACTGTGTGTGCTTGCGTAAGAGGAACGGGGATTTACTAACGGGTTGCAATAGCCATTCAATGCTTTCCTGGCAGGCTTCAGCGCTACAGTCGGTCAATTCGTCCTCACAGCCTCGCTCCGCATCCAAACGAATCCGGAGAATAAAGCTGAGTTTGAGAGTATATCCAATGAGCGGTATGGCAACCTTCCATTCCTCTACCACTTAACTCATGGCTTTTGGGAACCAGGCTAATTTGAACGGTATGAATAGAGCATTCGCAGACTTCATCTTCGGAAGTCTCCTCCTCCATTTCTTCTGCGTCAATTTCATCAACTAGAGGAATTTTTTGATGGATCGATGGATTGTTGAGTTACTTGGGAAAGGCGAATCGGGATGGGGAAAAGGGATCTTAGTGTATGATATGGTAGAAATATCTAAAAGCGATTCTAAGCAAAGAAAGCTATGCAAGCTATGCTAGGGATACTGCCTTATATATGTGCATGAGTCCACAGTATATTGCTGAAGATGAACGAAATCAACCACCCATCCTATACTCCCAGCTAGCCAAACCCCAATCGACAAAAACGAGAATCTCACAAGATCCCCTTCCAAATCTTCTCCCACCCACCTACCCATCCAAGCGTCCATTCCCCTCCTTCAACCCAAACTCCCTCCTAACAGCACTCCCAAACCTCCAAATCGCCTCCTCGATCCTCTCACTTGGCGCCGCCGCATACGTAGCGCGGAAGAACATAGTATCGTGCTCCTCTTCACTGTTGGCATAGAACCAGGAGCCGCGCATTACCAGCGCATTGTGTTCGATGACGGACATGAAGATTTCTTCTTCGAGGTCCGGGATGGATTTTGCGGGGTAGTGCGGGTGGGCTTTGAAGTTTATGCGGAGCCAGTGCTGGTTGCGGGTGTTAGTTTTAGGGCTGGGAGGGGATGGGGGGTGGGGGATGGGGGTGTTGAGGTGAGTGAGGTGATGTGAAGGGTTTTGGATGGAGTCTGGTTTGGGGTATGTCGGTAAAGAAGTAGGAGGCTTTCTAAGATTAATCACTCTTGTCCTTTACCTAGCGTTCCCAAAGCCCAAATCGACTTTTCCGAACGTCGGGAAAGCATAAAGATCCGCAGCGACGAGGCAAGAGGAAAGAAATACAACTCACAAACATCCCCGCCATCGGCGGCTTCCAACTCACAACCTCTTTCGGCAAATACCTCTCACAAGCGTCTAAAATCACATTTCGCCGTTTCGTATACGAAAGTCGAATATGAATCAACCAATCCAAATATCCAGCATGTCCCCAGTGCTCATCCAACAGCTTCCAGAGTATCAACTGTGACATCCCTGAAGGCCCCTGCGTGCTTACGTCCGCATGCATCTGATAGATTTTAATCACCTGCTCCGAGCCTGTTACCCACCCAACTCGAGAACCAGGGGATATCACTTTGGAGAAGGAGTCCATGCGCATGACGCGGCCGTCTACGTCCATGGAAAGGAGGGATGGGACAAGGGAAGAGAGGAACTCGGCGTGTGATTTCGGAGGAGGAACTTCGGGGGTATCAGGGCCTGTATAAGGTTGCATTTGGAGGAAATAGTAAGGTTCGTCTTCTAGGATGTAGAGATCGTGCTTTTGCGCTATGCGGTATATTTCTTTTCGGCGCTCTGTGCCTTGCGTTGCGCCGGTAGGGTTCTGGCCCGTGGGGACGGTGTAGAGGACGAAGGGTTTGCGTGCTCCGCGGGCTTGGACGTCCCAGTTGCTGAGGATGTGGTCCATGGAGGACGGGAGAAGGCCTTGTTCGTCCATTGCGATGCCAGCTACGCGTACACCCATTGGGGCTGCGGTTTCGACGGCTGTGGCGAAGGTGTATTCTTCGGATAGAATCATATCTCCAGGACGAGTGAACATGCGAAGTGCCACGTCGAGGGCGGAGGTACTGCCGACGGTCATGGTGGACCTCCAGTCGGAATACGGTGGGTTATGGACCATTTCAGTATGTTCAGTAACCCAGCGTAGAAGCTGCGCAGCCCCGGTTCCCTGACCATAATTAAAGGCGGTGCTGATGTCGAAGATGGCTTTGTCTTCTGCGAGATCGTGCTTCCCTACTTTGAGAACGACGCCTGAGTCTTTGGTCTCGGATTCGGAGAAGTGGCCGACAGAAGGCACCTTTAAGGTGAGCTCTTCGAAGGGGAAATATTCGCTAGATGGTATACCGCCCCCTAGGGATATCAACCCTGGTTTCCCGAGGAATTTCGCCGCATTCTTGAGGGAATTGCCTTTTCTTGACAATGCTTCTGGGGTTATCCGGTCTGTGTGATGGCTTGCATTAGCACTGTGTCATGCAGGGCTTCATGCAGTGGAGAAGTGGACAACCCCCCACTCTTGATAGATGGTTGAGGTATAACTTACAATCCCACCGTCTAGCCTTGGGCTTATGGTCATGAGAGTAGTGGCAGAAGCTTGCGCTGTTCGACGGAGCTGCAGTGCCCCATTGAGATTTCTCAGTTTTCTTCCGTCTGCCGTAGATGTCGTTGGATTTGACAGGTGCGGTAAGAGGATTGGGGAGCGTGACGCCTGAGGTGTCTGTGACTGCTTCGACTTCAATTGCAGCTGGAGGTGCCATTTTGGAATAATGAAAATACAAAATAGAGATTCGAGACGGAGAATACTGCGGTTACCAATGCTCTAACGGGGCAGCCTACGCTTTTAAGTCAAACATGTCAGTTCCTGTGGGATTCACGCCTGATGCAGGTTCCGGGGTGGATTCATGTAGCTTCCTAAACAGAATGGCAAGTCCATCCGCTTGCAAAGAAGCTCACGCCCTTTATGTATTAGAAAGGTGGAGAAGCACATGGCGATCCTTTGTGCTCCACACGAACCCATCGTGCACGTTGAAAGCGCTTACCAACGGTCCAGCACAAAAGCTTCCAACGACCTTGACCATCGTCATCCAAGCGATCTGCGCAGGGGTTAAGTTTAGTGCTTGCGCTTGCTTTTGACTATCGAGATACACAAATGATAGAGCGTTTAATATTGACTACACTGTGACAGAATTGTTACAAACTCTATCAGCATCGCGATTACGCTCTGTAAAAGGAATTGAAGTCCCTTTGCCGGTTTGCGCAAAGCTCAAATCATTGTCGCCCAGTGTGACGACGACAGCTCACCGAGCGTCGTCAACTCAATCTCGCAATGATTGGTCAACGCTCAATTTCTCGATGTCAGCAAACCATCACGGCTCCGCTCAAGGCCATTTCATCAAGTCATTCTGCAGTAAGCAAGGCTTCCAACAGCCGCTTCAAAGCGGGCGTTATCAATGCTCTCCGTCGTTCAAACTAATAATTATGTATGGTATTTCCAACACTCCAAGGAGTCTTCAATACCTGATGACCGTCCCACCACGCTCTTTCGGACGGCCTCTTTTTGGTTGATCAATGAACATCCAGTCCAAGCAATGCAACCAACATGCAGGCCAACCCATGCTTCCATGAAAATGCCAAAATACGCAGATGATATCCAGAAAGACAATGGGATCGAGCACCTGCAATGGCGGAATGAATGAATGAAGGAAAGGATGCATTCCCTCAAACCCAATGAACCCTCTGAATGCGAAGTCGCTCTCAAAATGAATAAAACCAATGCTTTTCCTCTCTTACATCACAATGCAGTCCTTGTCGTCCTTTCCTCCTTTTTTCTCGGGTTTGCTCTTAGTCGGGGAAGCAGGGGGAATGTTTGAGGCGCCGCCTGAGGCAGCAGCACGAATAATGGACAGCCGCTGTTTCGCTCTTTCGTCACCGTCAGCGGCTGCTTTCACATACCAGACGTTTGCTTCGAGTGGGTCCCGTCGACATCCGATGCCCATTTCTGTGAAGTAGCCGCAAGCATACTCTGCTTTGGGAAGGCCTGCGTTCAGCTCGATTAGCGTGTAGTAAGAGATGGAAAGCGCACAAGGTTTGTTCATACCATGCTCTGCGGCCTTTTTCGCCCACTCGTACGCTTCATTCTCATCTTTGTCCAGCACCGGTTCGGCACCAACCATGTACCATGCACACAAGTTCATCATGGCCTCCGGGATATCTGCTTGCGCGGCACAGTTGTAGTAGTGCACGCTGAGAGCTGCGTCTTTCGGGCAGGAAAGATAGCCATGCTCGTAAGCCTCGCCCAACTTCAGTGCGGCCTGGGGATGCCCGAGCTCGGCAGCTTGGGTGAAAAGTTGCACTGCGTAGATTTCATCCTTGAAGATGTCGTCGCCAAAGCCTGTTTCATGCAATAATCCAAGATCGTAAGGGGCATCTTTGTACTGGTAGTCTGCGGACTCAGTTGCTCGTTTGAGCCACTTGACACCCTCACGATACTTATTGACCAAGCCCATATCCCCAGTCAAACACGCTTTGCCCAACCTTGTCGCGGCTCCGGGATGATTCTTGGATGCGGCTGCACGGTAAAACTGGACAGCTTTTGCGTAGTCTTTGCGGCAACCCCAGCCGAATTCGTAACAGAGGGCAGCACGATATCCAGATTCTGCGTGACCGTGTTTGCTGGCAGCGACGAAAAGAGGAAATGCTCGGTCGTAATCTGGCTTCTCCTTATTAAAGAGTCCTGAAGCGTAACCGTCCCCCAGATAATACTGCGCAAACGGGTAGCTTTTGTCGGCGAGCCGCTGCAATATCTGTCTTGCCTCCCGGAGCATCTCCGCTGGAGACAGACCCTGGTTATCCATCCCGGGATCGGATGCCATGACTTCTCGTGCGACCTGAACCATGAATAGAGCAAATTCATATTGTACAGCTAGATCCTGGGTCTTTTTTACGTTGGCTCTATACATATCAAGCGTCTTCTTTGTGTCGAGCAGAGATGCATTGGATCCCACAATATGCCTAAGTGATGAATTGCCTATATTTGCGGCAGGTGCGACTTGCTGTGAATATGGTACATTCAGCAAATCGACATACGAAACAGGCCTGCTTTCAGGAGATCGGCGACTTGCTGAAACTCCTCGTCCGTAATTGACCGGGGAGCCATTCGATGATGGGGAGCCGCCGACAGAAAGATGTGGGGAGTGGCCTCTCCGACCGCGTGGGTTCAGTTCAGAACCAAGAGTGTATGCAGAGCTGGGTCTCGGGAGTGCGGTGCGGGGTACTGCTATGTCTGCACCAAGGTAATCGCGATGGCCACTTTGGTCACTGGAGGAGTGCTGAGAGTCCAAACTTGGGGAATGCACCGTTTCACGATGCGGCGGTGGAACTGGAGGAATAGGGTCATGATGATATTGCAGCCCATGCGTTACTTGAGGGGACTGCTCCTCATTCTTTGCATAAGGCTGTTCTTCTGCGTAGCTAATTGGAGTTTCGTGGTGCGAGGGAAATTGCATTGACTCTACTACAGCTTGGTGTGAATGTCGGGAATTGTATGATGCGTTGTTGATATTTAGTTGTCGGTACGGTATGCTTTGGGTCATAGGGATTGGAGTTCCCGAATCCCTGGTTCGGCCTTGCTCATCTACCTCAATCTCCCGTGAAGGGCTTCTCGAGTGACCCACTGAACTTGGGCTTAGAGAAGACCCAGACTGTCTTGATGCACGACCTTCTGTTGCCTCCTCAGTGAAATTGTCTCCGACACCATGTGAATGAGGGCCCTGCAGGATAATCGATGGTGACTGAGTACTCTTTGGCACTGGTTTCCGAGGAAGAGAGTGAGTACGGCTGCTGTCCGATCCAGTATCATACTGCTCCTGCTGACCATTTCTTGAAGAATTATACTCTGGCGGTATCGGAGGGATTGGAGGCAGCGCTTTGCTTTGTGTTACAGGGGCAGCATCACCGTAGCCCATTGCAACGAGTATGACAGACTTTGCCCTTCCTTTGGCAACGATGCCCCTCTGCTACCACTTCGGCACCTTGCGCAATTATATCTTGATCGTAACTCGAAATCCAGAGCGGATTGATGTGACCGAATGACAGGGGTCTATGGGGGATTTGGGACGGCCGGAGAGGTATCCCTGCCCGAGGTTATACGAACGACAGAAGAAAGATTTCTTGAGGTCGTCAGTGACTATTTCAGTTCATGGTCTGTTAGGAGGCTTCAGACGAAGGGTTAGAGTGGTGAGGAATACAGGTAGACTTGTTCAATAACCCATGGGCGAGGTGAAGAATAGACAACAACTTACGGAGGACGATGCCGGGGAAGCTGACTGAATGGACACCCAATAATGTCACTCTAAATCTAGAGAAGCTTTGAACAACGCGCTCGACTGGTATGCAGGAGGAAAATCCCAGCAGAAGCTGATATTCCTGTTGGGCAACACACCCCACAGACGGCGGCTTTTGTTGTCGACGCTCGTACAAGAAACGAATCTAGTACGATTTGGCGTCAAAGCGGGCTCGATCTCCGAATCGCTAGGCCCTTTTATAGGCAAGCTGGCCTTTGAACCCTTAAACTGAATGCGTGAACCCCTTTGAAAGGCTCCTGACTCGGATCTGTCCGGCTGTGGCGTCACGAAGACTTACGGAACATGCAGGCCACAGTATGAGACTTTTCGATAATAGAAGCAAAGAAAATACGGGTAGATGGGACCAGGCGGCTGAATACAGTTTGTAGCTACTTGTTGAGTTCTGTTGCGGGCTGCGGCGCATTGATATGTCAACTTAATTGACAGCTGGGGACGGCGGGTTTGAGACAGTCCTTGCTAGCATAGACCGGATGAGGAAGTCGTGGCGCGACGTCGCCATCTGGATTCGCCGGCTAGACCCCGTGAACTTCTTCTGGAGAGGGTTGGATGGATATTCGGTTGCAATAGGAGAGGGCGGAGGAGCTGGAATGGGGCCACGACGGGGCAGAGTACTGTATGCAGCGACAAGGAATGCGGCTGTACAAGCCCCCTTCACAATTCCATCTCATCTCATGGGCTCGATCTCTGGTACTGTTTCGTTACATCTTGCATGTTCCCTGTGACTAAAACTCTCCGGTTGTCTACATGGGACGGCAGTGCTATTATCCATTTATGCCGCCCTGTTTGAGATCTCGATAATCAAGATTTGCTATGCCTTCTGAAGCCCATGTTTTCACTCCATGACGGATGCGAAAGGCAAGACCCGGAGTGAGACGCAAACCAATTTGGAAGACGACATATCGCCGTCTGTTTGATTAGTGCCTTCGGAGTATTCTCAGACATAAGGCTTGTGGACTGTGACATCCAATACGACCCGTGACGGACAGCTGGCAAACCGTGCTGGATGCGCACACCAATAAAGCTTATACACAGGACACAGGCTCCACTTTCACAGCCTCGCGGCAAACGTTTTCTATACGAAGGAAGAATCCCTCACAATTGGAAAATAAGGATGGGCGTCAAACCAAGCAAGATTGCCGTTTCGAAATACCAGGTCAATATGAGCAAGGTTGCGGATCCAAGTAGAGCCTTCACATGATGGCAAGGACGTCTGAGATAATCTGCAGGGCTTAAGACCGGTACTTCTTCCGCTACCTGGGTACGTACTAGTTACATGTACATGTACATGTACATGCAGGCGGAACCCATCGAAAATCATCGCCAGCATTGCGGTGGAGCGGCGCTGTGCATGAAGAGCCGCGAACATCTGGGGCAATGATAGAAGACTCTTCTTCAGCTACTCGGTGAACATTCAACAAAATGTGACAAAGAGAAAGGCCACCGAAGTGTCATGCATTTCTTCTGTCCCGCGGCAGGTGCAAGCCAGAGACACAACGCCACTCGTATTGCCGCCTAGCAACCATCAAAGCGGCCTTTATTCCACAAATAGGTGGTAGCTAGACCACTCGCAGCGCCGTTGCGGGGGGCCATCCAGCGATCCTCCCCTGCCCTGTCGCTGTCAGGGGAAGCCCTCGTTGCCCTCGTCTTGCTTGTTGAGACTCTCAAACCATCGCTAGTTCAGCCTGTTGTTGTTCCAAGTTTGTTTTCTCGCTCTCTCGTTCCGTTGCACCACTGGTCTTCTACTGTCGTTCTTGCAAAACCCTTATGCAGCCTTCCGTCACTCGCTGCAGTGGAATCTAAGTGCACCAAAACATCCTTAGCAAAAACATTCACGAAAAACCTCAGCCCCGTCGACCAACATCACCGCCGACGCCTGAGCCTCGCTGTTTACACCCTCACATTCACATAGAGTCAGGAATAACTATTTTATATTGCGTGCTGTCCCATTTCTGTTAAGGTCCAGGGCGGCCTTAGCCCTCGACTTCCGGATAGGTTAGCAATTCCGCCATGAAGTTTGTTGGACAAGCGACCCAGGAATTCGACTGACACTACATTCCAGACAACCGCCATGTCTTTACCTCAGCGGCCTGATGCTTCGTCTCCGAAGCGAGACCAGAGGCACCTCTTCCGAGACTCACCTTCCCGTCGGCGGCGCCCTTCAGACATCGAGGCTAGAAGGTCTACCGATCGTTCAACACCACGTCGCAAGGCAGAACATTCGTCGTACTCGAAACCCTTACCTTCACCGCGTTCTCCCGGAACCCCAGGAGAGATGGATGGGGACCCAATGATATCGAGCCAGAGAGGTGGAGGAGGAGATCTTGGGAGGAAGCGCAGCCTTGTTCGACCAGAACGAAATCGGATCGATCCAGACCACCCAAACTATCACTACCGGAGACACGCACAGAACATGACTGTGCATCCGTCTACAACCGGAAACGATCCCATCATAGAGGACCATTTTGAGGCAGAAACTGTGAGCTCTGAGAGTACGGCAGTCCATGGACTTCACCGCCACGGCAGACACGAATCAAGCGCTCCCTATACCGATAAGCACGCTCCATTGGATGATGAAGTAGTGCAACCCCAGCGGAAGCTCACCCGAAGCAAAACAGCGAAGAGATCGGAGAGGCAGCGGCAGAAAGAGTTGGAAGCTGTTCGACCTCCTAGTCTGTGGAACGTTTATTGTGCCATCATCACCTTCTGGTGTCCTGATGCCATCCTTAAATGCTTCGGAAAGGTCCAGCAAGCTCAGCAACGCGCCTGGCGAGAAAAGATGGGCCTGCTCAGTATCATCCTGTTGATCTGTACATTCGTTGGATTCCTTACATTCGGTTTCACGCAGACAGTGTGCCCTAATGGAGGGGCAGAGCGGTTGAGAATCAACAAGGTCGACACAGGCTTCATGATCATTCACGGCGAAGCGTATGACCTTGCGCAATCTCATCATCCTTGGGTCCGTGGAATTCCAGACGGTGCCAATGTTCTTTTTGATTTGCCAGAAAAGCATGGAGGCCAAGATGCGAGCTTCCTGTTTCAAAATGTTAACGGAGCTTGCAAAGGCTTGATTACCGCTGCACCGAACTCTGATGTCCCTAGTAATGATAATAATGATTTGGCATGGTACTTTCCTTGCACGACATTCAACCAAGATGGCTCAACAAAGCCCAATTTCACTATCCCCTACTACCTTGGATATGCCTGCCATACTTCTTCTGCAGCCCGAAAAGCATACTACGGCCTGTCAAGTTCTAGCGAAGTTTACTTCACCTGGGATGACATTCGAAATTCGAGTCGGAATTTGATGGTCTGGGGAGGAGATGTTCTGGACTTGAACCTTCTCGAATGGTTCAATAAGACACAAGTTTCGTACCCCAGCAAGTTCGACGAGATTCGACAGAATCCCGCGGTACGCGGTGTTGATGTTACTCGAGCCTTTTCTTCAAGCTATGAGAAGCAAGTTGCCAAGTGTTTCACTGAAATCATCAAAGTCGGATCCATCGATACTGCATCCATTGGATGTATCGCTTCAAAGGTTGTCCTCTACGTTTCCTTAGCATTCATCCTTGCTATCGTGATGGCCAAATTCGTTTTGGCTCTCGTGTTTCAATGGTTCATAAGCAGGAAGTTCGGAGCGAGCAAAACGTCCCTGGGACCAGATTCGAAAAAGAGAAAGCAGCAGATCGAGGAATGGAGCGATGATATCTATCGTCCACCACCCAAACTTCTGGATCCGGTTGCAGGCCCTGATAGATCTAGTAAACGAGCCAGCCAGTTCTTGCCAACGACATCAAGATTTACAAGCCCTTATGCCATTGAGAAGTCTGCCAAAAACCGTCCCCCGCCAACGACGATGACTAGCCAAAGCTCAGGATCACGTCTTCTTTCGACAAACGCGATGTACAGACAGCTCAATAACAGCCAAGGCACGCTGCCTACCTATGAAGGAAAAGACAGTCGGTCCAGCCTGTTGCTCTCGGGAACGACGGAGCAGCGGTATTCCAGCGTAATGGGCGAATCTGAAGGTCCAGGCCCTGCTGGCTTTATTCACGAAGCTGTTGTTCCCCAACCTCCTCCTGAGTGGCAACCCTTCGGCTATCCCTTGGCTCATGCTATATGTCTGGTCACAGCGTACTCCGAAGGCGCTGAAGGACTGCGGACAACTCTCGACTCTATCGCTACTACAGATTATCCTAACAGCCACAAGATTATTCTGGTTATCTGCGATGGTATGATTAAGGGTAAAGGGGAAGATCTAACAACTCCCGAAATCGCCCTTGGAATGATGAAAGATCATGCAATTCTCCCACATGAAGTCCAAGCGTACTCTTATGTTGCTGTGGCCAGCGGTTCAAAGCGACACAACATGGCTAAGATCTATTCCGGTTTCTATGACTACGGCGAGGACTCTCACATTCCATCCGAGAAGCAACAAAGGGTGCCTATGATGGTTGTGATCAAGACCGGAACTCCGGATGAGGCGAAGAAGAGCAAGCCTGGAAACAGGGGCAAGCGAGACAGTCAAATTATCTTGATGTCATTTTTGCAGAAGGTGATGTTCGATGAACGCATGACGGAGCTTGAGTTTGAGATGTTCAACGGTATCTGGAAGATTACTGGCATCTCACCGGACTTTTACGAGATTGTACTCATGGTGGACGCTGACACCAAGGTTTTCCCAGACAGTCTAACTCACATGATCTCCGCCATGGTCAAAGATCCTGAGATCATGGGCTTGTGTGGCGAAACCAAGATTGCCAATAAGCGGGACTCGTGGGTTTCCATGATCCAGGTATTCGAGTAAGTGTACCCACGAAGTCTATCCGAAGCGTCACTAAACATTGCAGATATTTCATTTCTCACCATCTCTCGAAATCGTTTGAGTCAGTCTTCGGCGGTGTTACCTGTCTGCCTGGCTGTTTTTGCATGTATCGCATCAAAGCTCCTAAGGGTGGTCAGAATTACTGGGTCCCGATTCTTGCGAATCCCGACGTAGTAGAGCATTACTCGGAGAACGTGGTGGATACGTTGCACAAGAAGAACTTGCTCTTGTTAGGCGAGGACCGATATCTGTCAACGTTAATGCTGAAGACGTTCCCCAAGCGCAAGCAGGTTTTCGTGCCCCAGGCTGTCTGCAAAACCACCGTACCGGACCAATTTAGCGTTCTCCTGTCACAGCGTAGACGATGGATCAATAGTACGGTTCACAACCTGATGGAGCTGGTCCTCGTACGAGATCTTTGTGGTACCTTTTGCTTCAGCATGCAGTTTGTTGTCTTCATCGAACTTGTCGGAACCCTGGTCCTTCCCGCGGCTATTGCATTCACCATCTACCTGAGTAAGTGTCTCATGGTTTGATTACTGGTTAACATGCTGACAAAACGCAGTTGCCATTTCTATCAAGGCGGCCGTATTACATACTGCCGCGCCCGTGATACCCCTTATTCTGCTCGCTCTCATTCTTGGTCTTCCGGCGGTGCTCATCGTGCTTACCGCCCATCGATGGTCGTATGTGGCCTGGATGTTTGTCTACCTACTTTCCCTGCCGATCTGGAACTTTGTACTTCCTGCCTATGCGTACTGGAAGTTTGACGACTTCAGCTGGGGAGACACGAGGAAGACGGCTGGGGAGAAGACGAAGAAGGGCGGGCTTGAATATGAAGGAGAGTTTGACAGTAGCAAGATCACCATGCGGCGGTGGCATGATTTCGAAGCAGGTAAGCGAATTTCCTTGGGTGCAGAGTCCGATCCTGCAGTCGCTGACCTTGGATACACAGAACGGCGACTTAAAGCATCAACCGGCGGATGGTCGCAGCAATCGACCTCGGCTGGAGGTTGGTCGCAGCAGCAGCATGGATATGACCCGTACTATGATAACTGATTTAGCATTGTGGCGTCGCTTGGTCTCAGAAAATGGTGGTAGCCCACTGCATGGAGAGGTAGAGATTGCATTTGGTGTCACGTTGATTTACGTTGTTACTGCATTTGCTGGTGGATTGTCGGCCTCGATAGGCGGACGGGGGAGTTTGGGCATCCCTGTAGATATTGGCCTCTTGTTCTTAGCATGCCTTGCACAGGCCCGCCATGTAGTCGTCTTAATAACAAAATTCTCCATCATGCCGTGGTTCTGACCGTGTAGATCTTGTGCGGCGGAGGTGGTCGGCGAGTGGGAAACGGGCCACAGGCTGTGCGGCCCAGGTGCTCCCTGGAGGCGTGTTTGAGGGGGTGTCACAGGCAGGCACGGCAGAAAGCAGCTGGGCACTTGGAGCTGGGCCCGTCTGTGTAGTTTTGGCAGAATGGCCATCCGGCGAGCTGTCAAGTCGCTGCACCCGGCGCTCGAAACAGCCGTGACAGAGCGAGAGGGAGCTCGCTTCAGCTGTGCGTGTCCCGCTCGGGAGGTGACACGGCAGGCGTGGGCTCATCATTCATGCCCTTATCCCTCTGGAGGCGCGCGAATTGCGGGCTCCCTTGTGACCACCCGCCGTTTTTGTCGCCCATTCCGCAGGGTCCGTGGAGCAGAGTGGAGCGTTTGCGTGGTCGTGGCCAACGTGCGTGTGCAACGTCTTTCGGTGCCTCCCCCAGCGCTGCCCGCCCCGCCTTCGACATCTCCAGCATCATCATCGCTCGCTCTTCGACGCCCAGTGCCACAGCGCCCCGGAGGCACGGTACGCCTCCACGTTGTCGACCACTGACCGACTCGAGCGCTGAGGAGGCGCCATGGTCGCGATAGGAGCATCGAGTCCGTCGCCCTCTCACCTGACTGTCATGTTGAGCTGGCCGCAGTGACTGATCGATTGTTCTTTGTCCATCCGCAGGCCAACAAGGTACATGTACCAGCAACACCGACCCTGCAGCGTCCCTCCGACCACCCAATATTCCGGTGCAGATGCCTACCTCTGAGATCACCGTCCCTAGCCAATCCCTCGCCGTCTTGGGCCTCACCCTTCCGACTTGGGCTCGCTGAGATCCAGATTTGACACCCCACATTGTCACTTGCATCGCTACATCCACCACCTCCATGCACCAACCCGTCGCGCCTACGAGGACGTAAGAGCCCCTTGGAATTGTACATACCACGCCTTCCATCGTCTTCGAGAAGCTCGCACCTCCACTGCATTCTCCAAAGCACCCCGTGCCTGCTCTCTGCAGCCGTCGCGATCCATCTCAACGCCTCCAGGACTTGTCCACCCACCTTACACTCGTTACTACTTGCGCGCGGATCTTTGCCTTCAAGAAGCTCGTCGCATATAATTATCCTATATATCCGCCTGTTGGTCTGGATCTTTCTGCATGGAGGCCTCCATGGCCAGCTCAGATTCCCCCACTGTGCTCGATTTAATTGTCTCACAGATGCAAGACCTCGAACCATATATGGAAGAGGATTCCGATCATTCTGCACCACACTCTGACTACTTCTCCGCCTCCGAGCCCTCGCCCTCTCCATTCATGGACAACAGACCTCCCCAAAGCATCTTCGAGGAGGACGTGTCAGACGCGGAAGACGACCAGCCGGGAGGGATTACTCTGATGATGGACATGATGGAAGAGAACCCAGAGGCCTCACCACAGATTGGATCAATAATCGTCCCGCAACTTCCCACGTACGCTTCCTTCTATCCTATGTATACAGCGCCATCGGGGTTGTCTCTCCCAGACGGCTCGATACTGCCAGCTGGGGATGACGTGAGCGCCCACCAATATTGGGACCCCACACACGGAGACCATCAAACAACTCCCTCCAGTGCGTACCCCAATTTATTTGAAGATCCACAACCGGTCCTTCACTATGATATCACTACTGGGTTTGCCTTCGATGATTATACCAACCCTGAGATGGGCACTGTTCCTGGACCACAAGACTTTCAGGATATCTGCAGGTTCTTCAATATGTTGAAGTCGAAATGTCTTCAGACACAGAACAGTCCGAAGTTGTACGGAAAGCTTGAAGGCGTCAAGCAACCGGAGACAGTCACCAGAGATGAACTCGAGGGTGACCGGTACGATATGCAAGGCATTGATTGGGAAGAATTCAATGCCACGAGAGATTTCGTCAGATCAGAGAGAAATGAATGGCAAAGGGAGAAATCGGCTCAGTACTCTCGGCATGCTGCCAAGACAAAGCCTCTACGGGTACGGGTAAGCCATTTCTGATTCCCCGATTCGATGGCATTTATGCAGAGTGTCAAAATCTTTAATCTGTCAGTTATGAAATGCAACCTTGAGCTGATCATGTATAGTCAGCCAAAACAATTCCAAATACTGGGAATTTCTTCTCCTTCCGTCGAATGAACACTATCCATCGAGTGTCAGTTCCGCATTTCCAACTCCGGAATCTCCTTGCCGCTACTTCTAGGAGTGACATCTACTATGCTACAAGTTCGAAGGTCATGTGCACCAATGCTTCAGGGCGGAAGGAGTCGTGCGTGATGGATCTCACTAGAAATATACTAGAAACAGATCCATTCTCAATAACCAGCTTGGCAGCGTCTGACGATGTGCTGATAGCCGGCGGATTCAATGGCGAATACGCTCTAACAAACCTAAATTCGGAATACGGCACACCACCCACTCTCGGCCGCGCCACGAATGAGCACAACGGCATCACAAACCACGTCCACACCTTCTACGATCACACCAGCGGCCGACCGCAAGGCGCCTTTTGCTCAAACGACAAACACCTCCGAATCCTCGACTGCACCACCGATCAATTCATCTACAACTTCTCCTACGACAATCCCATAAACTGCTCCGCAACCGCCCCCAACGGCCGCCTGCGCGTAGTCGTAGGCGACTTCAACGAGACCCTCATCACAAACGCAGAGACAGGCGAAGCCTTCGAAACCCTCCCCTCGCATTCCGACGACGTCTTCGCCTGCGCCTGGGCCGACGACGGAATCCACATAGCGACCGGAGCGCAGGACTCGACCGTCGTAGTCTGGGATGCAAGGTGGTTCCAGCAACCTCTCACCGTCATCCAATCCGAACTCTCCATCCCTCGCTCGCTACAGTTTTCCCCCGTCGGCGGAGGACCCCGCCTACTCTTCTCCGCCGAAGCAGACGACTTCGTGAATGTCATTGATGCGGTAAGCTTCGAGAAACGCCAGCTGTTCGATTTCTTTGGTCCGACGGGCGGGATGGCTATTACGCCCGATGGATCCTCTCTTTTCGTCGCGAATACAGATCGGAGGTTCGGAGGCATCATGGAGTTTGAGCGTATTGGCTTTGGACAGAGGCATAATTCCGCTTCATCCAGGCGTGTAGATGATGATAACAAGCGCTCTTCCCCCTCCCCATCCTCCTACCCGAGCGACTCGAACGCTTGGGACTGGCTACCAGAGCGCGAAATGAATTACGATGCGAGAGTTCAGCTTTCGGGGCATCAGAGGAGGAGAAGGGGCTTGGTTGGGCTTGGGGAGTTGATTGTTTGATCACCTCCTTCTCACCTCCTATCCCCAAGATTTGAACTTATTCTTATCCCACCTCCAATTGCAGATGACAAAAACTTCATATTCCCTTTCGGACTTTATTCAAAAAATACCTTTTACCTCTCTTTTCTCCATGATTCTTCTTCTTCCAACAAAGTATCAGAATAGGGTCCGGCTGGTTTTGCTTTTCAATCAATGGCATGGGAACGGGATTTCTGTCTGAATCGCTTTTGTATGCATGGGATGGGATGGGATGGGATGGGCGGCATGCATGGGAAGGCACAGTCTGATTTATGTAGTGCATTTGGGATTGGCGCGTTTTGTGGGACATGCATGTGGGTTTTCTGTGCTTCCAGCGCCTATCTTCATAAACGCGTAGATGATTTATGTATTCAATAGCCTACTTATTTCATGCACTTTCTATTTTTTCTTTTGCCTAGACATGATTGCTCAATGCTAGATGACACCATCCTTTTTGAATGTTGTATGTTTAGAACAAGATGCATGCTTATATCAATCCAGCTTAGATGCCCGTCGTACATGAGAGGCGTCTGAGCTGGAAGAGAGTAGAAATAAAGTAATCCCACGTCAAAGAGCATTTTGCAAGGGTGCGAAGGGGGTGATCAGTAACAGCAAGATATATATATGTCATCGGTGCAAGTGTCTCATGCATACTACATAATGTCGTTCTCTGCTAATGCCTTGCTCGGGACTTACAAGCAAGCAAACCTCTCACCCCACAGCCATCCAACCATGTACAACATCTCACACTCCCTCACCCTCCCTCACCCTCCCCAAACCCATGAACCCTCCACCCATTCCCCCCACTGGTCTGCATTCCCTCCAAACTCCGCATCAACCCCTCCATAACCCTATTCCCGTTCCCCCAAGTCAAGAAATCTCTCATCAAGCCCCAACTGCCCGTATCGGCGAACCTGAGCGCGAGTTCGCGCTGGTCGCGCATGGCGATCATGGTCTCGTACGAAGTGACGGTAAGGTTGCGCCATTGGTCGTCGTGGTAGTTGGATATAGGGCAGATGGTGTTTGGTGGGGGGAGATCGCCGGTTTGGAAGTAGTTGCGGACGTGGAGGAGGGTGCAGAGTGAGGGGCTGGAAATGGAACAGTGCTAGATACGGGTTAGTTGAAGAAGAGCGGGAGGAAAATCAGGCTGTTGAGAGAAGCGGTGAAGGGAGGTAAAGATGGAAGCCGAATATGAGAAGTGGTATGATAGGGCAATAGGAGTGATTGGGGGTATGCAGAGATTAACGTTAACATGAGAATATAATATTAACTCACCCCGGCGGAATCCTGCACCAAAACTCTACTGCCTTCGAATCCTCTCGCCATCTTGATTGCGCTTCCAACAGGCGTCACTGGATCTGCTGTATTCCCAATCCACAATATGGGATGCGCCGTCTTGGCCTTGAAGGGTCCTCGGAATCTATACAAAGGACGAAATCCCCATCCAGTACACCTCAATCTTATCTTTGCCCAGATAGCGCCGGCGGCCGGACTCTTCTTATCCAGCTCTCGCCAATACGTGTCGAATGTTGTAGAGTTCATCTCAGTTTGGTCGTCGCCATCCGAGCACAAAATAGCATTTTGTGCTGTAGATGTCGAAGCCACGGGAGCTGAGCTGTTCCTAGCGCAGGTGTACGTATGTCCGGCCTGGAGGACAGGAGCAATGACTGTGCCGTCCCGGCGTTCGATCGATGCAAGGATCCTGGACACAATGGGGAAAGCTAGTTGAGGTGTGTAGAGGGCGCCGAAGACAAGCCCCTTGATATCGCTATATGTAATAATTTCAGGGCCTGTTTCTAGAGTGACAGGAAGCGGGTTATGGTATAACCCATTTATGATGTTTTGAAGGCGGGTGCGGATCTCTGCAGGCGTAGACCCTGGGGCAGCGAGTTCGCACTTCTCAGGTCCAAGAGTTGCACACGTTGTGTAGAAGGAATCCATGACCTTTTCGGTGTCGTCGAGATTGTCGGTCCAGAGGGTCTTATAATAGTCTGGCGCATCGACGACGCCGTCGAGGATCAAGCGACCTACACGAGACGGAAACATGGCGGCGAAGGTACTGCCTAGGTATGAGCCATATGAGAAACCCCAATACTGCAGTTTCACTGTGTCCGCCTTGTAAATAGGTGCTCGGTACCCTGATGGAGGAGTCATGGGTCTTCCTATCTGGTTTGATAGCATATCCAGCTCAGTGAAGTATAACTCCCCAGTATGTGCTGTCCATTCATCATGTCGTTCAATAATCTCAAGCATGTCCCGAGCAACGGACGCCGTAGTAAGGTACTGCTTGATGTCTCCGTCTTTCTCCAGTGACATGTTACACGAGGATCCGTAGGCGTGGGTCATCGACCATAACCGTCCCAAGGCTGCATCAGAGCTTCCAAGAATGCCTTCCCCGGATTCTCTAAGGTCCCACGACCATGCATGTGCCAGATCAAGAGAGCACATCGCACCTGGCTCCGTCTCTCCAACGCCACGTGGATCGAAACTTAGAATATCGTAATATCTGGCCTCAGAGTCGACGTTATCAAGTGTCGGTTTTTCAGCTGAATCAACAATTGTCTGAAGCTGTGTTCCTGCACTTGATACAAGCCCAATTCCAGAGCCTCCAGGGCCGCCTGGATTGACAAGAATCGGCCCAGCGTATCTCGGATCCGTAACCGGGACTTTGGCGGGGAGCTTTGCAATGGCCAGACTGATAGTCTTGGTCGGGTAGGTTCCATTCCAGTAGTCCAGTGGAAGTTCTAATTTGGCGCATTGTAGTCTGTTGTAACATGGGTGGAATTCGAGTTGTTTGGATGCGCGAATCTAAGTGAGCTCAGCGTCATGATTACTTTCGAATTGGGAACGGATCGAGTAGTATTGATAGACAAATAGGAAATGTTGGATTTCGTGACCGGCTGAAGCTATTGCGGGCCCATTTGAATGTATTCAGTCTTCTAGTGCCATTCAATTGGCCGGCGTACTGGCGCAGGAGCCGATAGCCTAGAGACTACCGTTGTTGGTCATGTCCTGGGATTCATCGGTATAGGCGAGTAAGACGGCTCTGGTATCACAAGCTCTCACGTCTACCGTGTGAAGTGAAAGTGATGTTTTAAATGGTGTTGGATAGCTGCTGGAGGAAATTTAACTCACAGCGGACCATTTGAATAGCCGTGCCTGCTCCAGTAGCTCTAATTGAGAACTTGTATGAGCCGGTGGTTCAGGACTCGGACTGGAATAGGGCAAGATTAACTCGCTCGACCAGAGACGCACAAGCGACAGGTAAATAAGAAGAGTGAATGTGGCTTGTGCGGCAACAGCTAGAGCCTTGTTCCTCCGTCGAGGCGAGGCCGCGACCGGCGCTGGTAACGACGATTGGCCCTTCATAATCTGCATTCCATGAAGCGATTTCTCGTGGAAGATGCTGATGAAGAATGAAGACAGTCCGAATAGTGGTGAAGAATAGGCAGCAAGTTGCGTAAACAACCGCCTCAGGCGGGGTTGGAGGGAAGGATTCTGAAGATCCAACGGCAGGACCGGGTGACTTCCGCATCAGGACACGAAGATCCTGTGGCGTGCACAGCCGTCATGCAGGTTCAGACTGCTCAGGTCTCTGACGAGCAGTCGCAGAGAAATTGGACTTGCTAGCAGAGCGTTTGAACATGTTTTCTATGGAGAGACGAGCTATTGTAAGCGTTGGAGGTCGTCCGCAAGCTGTCACAGTTAGCAGGTAGGGCCGATGGATGGATGGATGGCAGGGACCACTCTGCGGACGCTACAGCTGCATCTACCTATCCCAGGTGGGCTAACCGGGAATAGAAGGTTATCGAGAGTTTGGTGTTCAAACTCGAACCTCACTCATTCGACGTACTTGGAGGAGCATAATGAACTCCGCAGCGAGTCGTGTCACCTTGCAGTCTCAGTGTGTACCCTCATCGGCCATCACTCCGAGCACGCAGTCGAGAGGAACGCAGGTAAGAAACTTTTTCGATAGCAGCACGCCCTGATTCCAAGATGGGTATCAATCATCTCAATGTGTACCAGCCGGACTCGCAATTCCCTGATCCTCCCCTGAAGCATTGTCGCAGCTACAAGAGATCATTAACTCTCCAGCGCCAAGTGAGCCCATGATCGGATCCCTAAAAACAAGAAAACACAAGACAGCATCTGCAGACTTAGATGAGGACCTGCCAGAACACCATGCATAGTACCACCCGTAGCTTTTACTTTCCCGGTCGGCATCAGTCTGAATGGTCCCCATGAACAGCCGTAAAGAATGAGTCGGCGCCTGGAGTCTACGCAGAATCTACCATTGGCCTCCACCCTGGCCTTGACTCTGGTCGTACCCACCCTGCTCTTGGCCTCCTCCGTATCCACGGCCGCCGCCGCCGCCTTGACGACTATAGCCACCTCCACCACCGCCGGAATAGGAGTCTTGACCGCCGGAGCCGCCGCCTCCCCAGTTGCCTGCTCCACCATAACCACCTCCTGTGTTAACCGTTATTCTCTACTCGAGTGCAATGTGGGAGACCAATAGTCACTTACCTCCGGATCGTCCACCATATCCGCCGCCTCCGCCTCCTAGTAGAGAACATCAATCAGCATGCAATATAAAGGGAAGGAAGGTGGGCTCATTCATACCGTAACTCCCACCACCGCCACCATAGCTTCCTCCTCCACGGCCGCCTTGGTTGTATCCACCACGTCCGCCGTAGCCTCCTCCGCCGCCGCCGCCACCTCCTCCGGAACGGTCGGACGCTTTGTCAACGCGGATGGTACGTCCATCAAATCTTTAGTTGCAATTAGTCAGACGTCGAGGTGTAACACATAGCGAGGACAAGTTTCCTGCACTACACAAAGGGACCAATCGTGGTTTGCGACGTTATCGCTATCGATAGCCCACGTGTGGAAGGAACAAAGAATTAAACATACTCGATATTGTTCATCTGCTGTATGGCCGTTTCGGCTTCAGAGTCTTGCGCATAGCGAACAAAGCCAAAACCGCGGCTACGGCCGGTGTCGCGATCCTTTACGACGATCTGTGGTAATGTCAGAAAGACGAAAGGAAGCATGGGGCGAGCAAGCGACGCACAGCCTCCTCCACGGTGCCGAACTCCTCGAACTTCTGGCGGAGGGTAGCATCATCGGTATGCCAGGCGAGGCCGCTAAAACATGTGGTTAGCACACGTATCGCGACAGGTTTGTTAGTGTACGTACCCAATGAACAGTTTTGACATGATGTCGCGTATCGAACGTTCTACTCGGATCTCAATTCACACACTCATCTCAAATCGCGCACGGAAAACAGCAACTCAGAATGACGACAGAGTAGAAAATGAAAAGTACAGCAGGGCAAAGCAGGTGAGGTGGTCAAGAGAGGAATCCCGCAGCGGAATTGGCTCCAGGAACGGCGGGCAGTAGAGAGCATGACGAAGGAACGAACATTTGATCTCAGGTCAACGTGAGTGATGACTTTGCGAAAGCGCCAAATAGACGTGGCACTGAGGATGGAGTGGTAAGTCAGGGTTTGTGAGGTTGAAGTGGTTGAAAATTTGATGCTCTAGGAAGAAGAGCGTGGAGGTGGGAGAAATGGCGGGGCAAAAAGAAAAGATTGCAACTTTGAAGTAGACAAGCCCCTCCACAAGGTGAAAGAAAAGGCCGCTAACGAGAACAATCTACTCACGCTATGTGTTAAGAGGCGCACAAATAGGTTATGACAGGTTCAGGGAAGCAGGCAAGAAACGGACGGGTCTGTGATTGCGTGGCCCGGGAAAGGTCAAATATCACGGCATTCGGATCTCTGATACGCACAGCGACCAGGCAGCCGGCCAGCAGCCCAATGCCTGAGGGCGAGCCAAGGGCATGATGAAGACTCTTGCACATATGGACCGCCATCCCGTGTCTAAAAAGTCATGCGGCCTATGACTAGCCCAGGCCCTATAAGGCCCAATGAAAAATCCGGGACTTTGTGCCACTGTCTGGGCCGAATTGTGCCTTATATGCGAATGCGCCGCCGAGCGGATGCTTCATGGGCTCGGCACGACCACCACTCACCGCGACGCCCGGGCAAATGCCGTCTTGCAACAGAGCGCATTGGAGCGCAGAACAGCCTGCCCGCCGCAATTGGGCTGGCGAGCATCAACAATCGCCAGAGTGGTTTGGAAAAGGCGTGTGGGTGCCGAGTTAGCCATGCGGACGGGCGATGAGGGAGGGTTTAAAGAAGCTTATCAACAAGATTATCATGGAGAGAAGACCGCGAAGATCCTGGCGCCCAAGACGGCCTGGCTCGTGCGCATCCGGCAAGCAGCAGCAGCAGCTAGGCGCACAGCTGGGCGAGAGAATAGGCGAGCAGCAACCACTGTCAGCCCTTTAACACCACACATATCGGGTCTGGGTTGGGCATGGTGCGCTCGTCCTGGATCCACGCGGTGCGGAGGAACTGTAGCAGCTCTTACAGCTCTTACAGGGCCACGCCACCGTGGCCATGCTTCGTTTTTTAACGTTCCCTTGTCCGGGCCAATCAGACATGGCCATTCACGCCACATCCATATCTGAAGCCTCCCGTGCCAGCCATATGAACATGAACAACGTTAACAGAGTGATATATGCTCCTCCAAGGCGATCTCTCCATAATCCTGCTCGCTATCATAGCTTTCCTTCCCGAGTCGTGGACGTACGCGGATGCGTTCTTTCCCAGAATGATAGCCGACCACTCACGATTTGAGCGTTGACGCTCATCATAGCATTACCCGTGGACAACTTCACACACCCAGCAAGATTCTTTGGACGGCTCCATCTACCTGCTGCAGCGAATGCAACAATCAGGCCAGGTATTGTGATAGCCCCCTTCACCTTACAGCATCGTGCAGCAGAAGTCACATTTTCCGTTACACAGAACCGGATTGCAATTGTACATTCTTTCGAAGAGCTTGTCTTTCTGCCTGGTGCCCGGTATCGCAGCTAGTACTGCTTTACTCCCTAGTGCTGTACGACGGTATTGTTATGCTTCAGAAAGTCGGTGAGCTCGAGGAATCTCCCGTGTCCCAGGCGTCGAGTTTCCAGGCGCGGGACGGCTCGACCCAGACACCATAAGCATCGGCTCCTGGCTCGTAGGGGGCAACAATGGATATTCATCAATGGCTGGAGAGTACCGAGCTTCCTGAGCAGCCCCCGAGTCTTCCCGAGAGGTTGGACCTGCCCCCTTTCCTGCATCCAAAGGAAAACGCGAGACAACCCACCACCAAAAGCAGACACAGGAAGAAGCGAGCTTGGACGGACAGTTCGCTCCTCGAGACCCGGCAAAAGACTGACAGCACCCCTCCAATCGAGCGTGGGGCGGATACTGACGATGCAGCCGACGGAAGCACTCCCAGTGGTGCTTCTGATCATTCGGACCCTCCAGCCGCGAGCGACAGCTCAAGCCACCAATACGCACGAAGACCCCGTCACAAACAGAAACTCGATCGTTACGAGCCTACGTCGAAGGATGTTAAGGAGCGGGGAACACAGAGATATAGGAAAGGGAAGAACGAATCGCGAAAATCGAGACGCAAGAATACGGAGCGACCGGGAGTTGGGCTGGTTCAGAGCTTTCACGCCAAGAATGTTCCCAAAGACCGACTAACTGTGAGATGCTCATGAGGGTGTCTATCTGATCATGAGTTAGCTAATGATTGGTGCAGTTGAAGCCACGAGATAAACTAGGCATTTTCAACAAGGGGCGTGCATCATCACCAGTGAGAGGTCGTGGCCGTAAGCACCCTTCATTGACGCCTTATGATCTTCCCCGCTCATAGCTGAGACTCTTTGCAGTCCCTGATCTTGTCTTCTCCGAGATGAAATTCCTACAAAAGAAGGGAGGGGCAGTGGGCGAGCAGCGCGAGCCAGAGGCCCAAAGAAAGCGACGCAAAAAGGATCACACCCACGCTAAAGAAGAAGAAATATCTGCATACTTCACGTCTACGCGACCAGCGCTGGCGGAAAGGGACAGGAATGTTCAAGCGGAACCTGATCCGCAGCGGCGCGAATTTCTAGTTCCAAAAAGTGAACACAACCAGCAAAAGTCGGCCCAGGTTGACAACCCCGTACCGACCGTTGAATTACCCGGGAAGCTGTACTTGGGTTTCGGGACTAGGGGTCCTAGGCATGAAAGTACGAGCTACTTCTCGTGGTCTGATTCTACTCATGCACCCAGTGAGACTCCAAATTCTCGGCAGGCAGTGACGTCTATAAACACTGGTCAGCTTAACCCAAGTCAAAACGATCAGGAGAGACTAGACTTCAATACTGAGCGCCCTCTACGCCTGCACATCGATCAAAAATCACAGCTAAGTGACGTCGCGGAGGATAGAGAGGACCGTTTCGATGTATCATCTCTCCCACCGTTAAGTGATCGAGGATCACAACAGAACCCCCTCCCTACTGGTTCTGCTCCCACCAGGGCAATTCGACGCTCACATCACGACACTTCCAGATGGAGCGTAGAACTGACGTCCTCCCTTCCATCCAGTTCAACTCCCAACAGAACGGCGAAACAAATCCCCAATAAGCGAACACATACTTACGGCAGGAGGAATCCCATTGACAAGAAATCCCACTGTGAGCATTCGCAGCCTCATTGCGACGAGCCATTGCAAAATCATATATCGCAAAGAGACGGTAGGGACGATTTGGAACCGCAGACTTCTTCTTCTTTAGGAAGACTACTACGAGAATGTGATTCTGTATTTGCCCCTAGGAACACCACTGAAGATGAGCGCTCTCGCACGGAAAACGTGCAAAGAGCGCCCATAATCGCAAAAGACGAGATAATGCAAGGAAAACCTGGGTTTCACGAAGCGGAAGAACAACCACCAACGCACTTACCATTTGTCGGGTCCCATCGTCCTAGACTGCCAGTACTCGTTGGACCTAATATCTACGAAGGGCAAGCTCGACGAGTAAGTTTTGTGCCGGAGCCAGAGGTACATTACGACGATTCGGAATGGGCATATGCGTTCGAAGAAGGGGCAGAGGAAGAAGACGCTTGGGTGGAGGATTATGGTCAAGATATATCCTTTGCGCTAGACACAGCAGCGGCCGGAAACGCCGAACCAGTAGAGGAACTTGACTTTGCTTACGAGGAAGTGCAACCTCGCGCGCTCGATGAGCAAAGGGAACCGGATGCGCTGGAAGGTTTCTGGCGTCCTCACAAGCTGTACTGATTTTGTTGGGCTTCCATTGGTGAAAGGAGGCGTTACTGATAGATACCCCTTTCTCAAAGTACCTATAGAAAGATCTTACATAAGCGGGAAAAAATATCGCATCCATTCGTCCCTTGTGATCCTCGGTCTATTCAGCGAACTCCGCAAGGAAAGCGATCCGGCCGCTCTTTTTCAACCAATTGATCTTCGTAATATCTATTGCATGACTGTTCAGAAACTATTGTGGCTCAACTCGGCCTCAAGAATTAATTGTCCGCCCCAACAAATTCCACTTGCGAAGGTTGTCTTATGCAGACAGCCTGCGGTGAGGTTTGCTACGCTGGCCACGCCTAATCCATCACCGCTCATCAGCCCCACCACGGCAACTCCCCGCCAGGCCAAAATTCAGTCTCGTACAAGTCAGCTAGCAGGGCACCTACAACCACCTCGACCTACCGCAACAATGGCTTCACTTCCGATTTCAGAGAAGGGCTTCCACTCTAAAGCTCCAGCTCAGTTCACTGCGAGGAAAATCGGCGCTCCCAACACCCTCGAGCACCGCATCTTCATTGAGAAAGATGGCGTCCCGCTCTCGCCTTTCCACGATATCCCACTCTATGCCAACGAGCAGCAGACAGTCCTCAACATGATTGTTGAGGTCCCTCGCTGGACCAATGCTAAGATGGAGGTATATACTCTCTTGCCGCTACCCTAGTACAACTCTCTCTAGCTGCGGGATGTTGCAAGCTGACTCGAACTCCCAACAGATTTCGAAGGAAGAGACCCTCAATCCCATCAAACAAGATACCAAGAAAGGAAAGCTTCGTTTTGTGAGGAATTGCTTCCCACACAAGGGCTACCTCTGGAACTACGGTGCCTTCCCGCAGGTAGGAATTACCTCCATCGTTTCCCGATATCGGATACAAGCTGATCACTGCATATAGACCTGGGAAGATCCCAACGTCGTTCACCCAGAAACCAAGGCCAAGGGCGACAATGACCCATTGGACGTTTGCGAGATCGGCGAGCTCGTCGCAAAGCCCGGTGAGGTCAAGCAGGTTAAGATCCTCGGTGTCATGGCTCTTCTCGACGAGGAGGAGACCGATTGGAAGATCATTGTCATTGATGTCAATGATCCATTGGCTCCCAAACTCAATGATATTGAGGACGTCGAGAGGCACCTGCCTGGTCTTTTGAGGGCCACGAATGAATGGTTCCGTATTTACAAGATTCCCGATGGCAAGCCTGAGAACCAGTTTGCCTTTTCTGGCGAATGCAAGAACAAGAAGTAAGGTCTCACAAAATAGTCAACTATATTCGGAGCTAATTGATCACAGATACGCCACTGATATTGTCCGCGAGTGTGCTGAGGCTTGGGAGAAGCTTATCACTGGCAAGACGCCCAGGGGTGATCTTTCACTGTAAGTTGAGAACAGCTTCCAAACGCATATCTGGCAAAGTCTAACCTCTTCTACAGCACCAATGTCAACGTCCCTCACTCCCCTGACCGGATTGACCCCTCCAAGCTCAACATTCCGAGGGGTGAGAACCACGCTCCTCAGCCAATAGACCCAAGCATCGACAAATGGTTCTTCATCTCTGGAGCTCCAACCTCCTAAGCGGTTCCCGACCAGATTGGTAAGGTATAAAGTTATGGATATGAGAGTAGTAGGTGTACACAGGTTGATTACAGCATGACCAGACACGTACTGTTACACCACGCCAGACGGCGTTATAGATAAAAGCATAAGCTTGTCTCCAGACTTTCCAACTCCTGTGCAAATGCTACCTGAATCCTGTAATGCATGGGTTTCCTGCCATACCAGTATATTCTTGTCCGACCTTAATTGCCCGTCAACTCTTCTTGCCGTGCTAACATTCTCGAATGTCGATCTACTTCCTCCATTACTTCAGTGATTCTCATGTTCTCGAGATCCAGGTTGAGTTCTTTGCCGTCCTCTGTGATGCTAATGTGTCAGTATTGCCGTTCATAGTGTGCCTCAAAGCATCCTCCCGTATTTCTTAAACCGTAAAGTTCTTGGAGCCACATACTGAACTTCAGCGCCAGAGAAGCAGGGTCTTTGCTTGCCCGCGGTAGCATTTTTGTTTCGATTTTCATCCCACTTAACCGGGCATTCGGAGGTAAAAGGGCAAGGAAGAGTCGCGCTGTCTTTGCGCGCCGAGAGAATGGATTGAATCTTGTGCGAACGTCGGTCAAGAATCGCGTTATCATCGTGGAGGCTGCTTTTGGGATGGATTAGAGGCAGGTGCGGAGGTGTGAGGGAGCAGGTCGAATGCTCCTGGACAAGGAACGATTCTGTTGGACAACTGTTTAGCTTGCGACATCCGTTTTAGAATAAAGTTGACTTACTTAGAAAGCCTAAGCGGCGCACATGAAGCAATTGGGCTTGGATATTCGAGCACAAGTCCACTTCACATTCTCATCGCAAGGTCTTGGCGCCGCATCATCATTTCCCCGTTCCGAAAACCTCGTCATAGGGAAAGTGCACAACTGGCTGCTTCGCAAGCTTTAACAATGACAACGACCACCCAGTTCCTATCCGCCCGCCTAACCAATCTTTCCGATTCCAACAAACAAATCCTACACCTCATTCAACGGTTATCAAAATTAGATTTCCAACCTGGCTCCGTGCCGCTGAATGACAACGAGGGAGACGCTCGATTGGAACTCAGCGCCGAGATACACGAGAGCTTGAAACAGATTGAAGAAGACCTCGAGCTTTTAAAACAGGAAATCGAAGACGCTACTGGTGTCGTTAGCTCAAGCCATAGGAGGCAAGATACTGAAAAAGAGCGGGAGAGGTCCAGACTTGCTATTTTACTTGCAAGATTAAGTGAGGACGTAAAGTCGTACGTACAGAACTCCTCAACTTTACATTGGAGTGTGCTATGCTGACAGTATTTGGTACCAGATCACGGAGCCAATTCCGCAAAGCCCAACTCCAAGCCAAACGCAACGCCGAGCGCGCCAAACAAAAAGAACGCGAACTTCTCTTCGCCGGAATCCAATCCGGCAGCAACACACCCTCCTCCACCCGACGTCGAGGCCAAAAAGAAAACGTTACCGCCGACGACCTAATTGTGGGCGCTTCGAGTGATGTCACAGCAGCTCTGAGACGTACCCACCAGTTGATGCAATCTGAGCTTTCACGATCACGATTTGCACAAGAGACATTAGAACAATCCACTGTTGCGCTAGCGGATCTCGGGGAGAGATACACCGATCTAAATACATTACTTTCAGCTTCGAGGAATCTGCTAGGTACGCTTCTCAGGAGCCAGAAGAGCGATACTTGGTACCTGGAAACAGCCTTCTACATCCTTGTCACGACTATCGTCTGGCTCATCTTCCGACGCTTTCTCTACGGTCCGCTTTGGTGGCTTGTCTGGCTGCCGCTCAAATTAAGCTATAAGCTTCTCTTTTCAGTGTTTGCGGCAGTGGGATTAACGGGCGGTGCTAGAAAAACAGCAGTCGCATCTCCGAGTACTTCTTTGATCGTAAAACCCAGCGCTACAGGCCGCCCACAAAAGATAATCATGGGCAGCGAACGACCATCCATACGCGTTGGCGGAGGCGGTTCCGGAGCGAAGCAGGATCCTAGCCAGGATGGAAGTCTCTCGCAGCAGGTGGGGCAGATGGCAGAAGCTAGTGAGCAACAACCACAGCAACAGGGAAGTGAGGAGACTGTTGTGAGGGGTGATGGTACGGTGCTTCCGAAGCGATCGGACCAGCCACGCAATCCGAAGAAGAAGATGTGGGAGGAGGATGTGGAGAGCCAGAAGCATGAGCAGGCGCAGCAAGAGAGGCAGAGAGATGAGCTATGATTGATACGATTGATATGACGTGAGAAGAACTTATATTATTACTCTATACCCTGGTCTAATACGTTTCCTTTTCTATGTGATTATCTCTGTGATTTCGTTATACCGATGAATACCTCACAATGCCCCCTCCCTGAGCCTCGGAAATCTGGTCATCACGAGACATACTTAGCTGAGTAATCCATAATTTTCTTCTTTGACATCTATAAATCCCTTTTCCTCAGCAGGATTTCCTTCGAAGCACCCTCCAAGACGAACTCAAGATCGCGTCCAAAACATGTTTCAACTACTTACATGGCGGTTTGACCTTATAAAACCCGAAGACCCTATGGGCATATGTCTGGATCTTACTTCCAAACCTTTGTCTAGGAGGAACAGTATGCTTGGTGTGAGTCCAGAATAGCATTAACTATGTCGAAGATGGAGCGGGGTTGGGTTTGGGTGTGGCACATCGTTGTGAGAGAGCGAGAACTTCTCTGGTGGTATCGATTGTACCGTAAGGATGATGTTCTTCATGGCCTTAGAGGTTGCGGATGATCCGCGGTCTAATTTTCAGAAAATGATTCGCGGGTATTCGATCTTCAGTCCCCTCTCTGTCCATCATGCTCGTCTTCTCGTATTCTCTTTTCCCCTTCAGTGATTTCGGCATTCGTAGCTTCATCCACCCCAACACATGACATCGCTTCATTATTTGTGTTGATGTGTGGAAGAAGAGCAGCAAGGACATAGTCTGGTTTTGTTGTACCTTTTAGATTTGAAATCGAAACGTCCACTGTGGTGGAGAAAGAGAGTTTGGTTACCGCAACGGGGAGACTTTATACCCCACGGGCACTGTTCTCCCCTGCTGGTAGCGATATCACGGGACATAGTAGGGCTTCCAGTACCTATAAATCCTCAGGACCCTCTCGCCTTTCTTTCGAAACACTCTCCACACGGAAACCAGCCAAAGTATGAATAGGCAATGAAAGCCCTAGCGGCTGTTGTTCAAAAGCAAACGAGAATCTCAACATATGTTTCTGGATCCTGCTTCATCTCATTCAAGGAACGAAATCATGGCTATGTCGGGAACCAACAAGCTAAAAAAAATCTGATGGGTTGCATTCGAGAAGATCGTGGAAACAAGGCGGGATAGTTCGGCGGAGGGATGAATCTGCGGCGGTGAGGAGCATCATCGTTCGATGGCGTTGCCCTGGTATAGCAGTCTGTATGCTGATCATCACTATCATCTTACTGACTAGTATGATAGGAACTCGACTACTAAGCTCCAATTACTCAACGCCCTCATTCCGTCCGCATCGTCTACGAACCATGAAAGATTGGTACTTCATGTTCTGGCGATTCCAGAGGCTCCACTGGACTTCATACTCCATCACTTCCAGCTGTTTTTATAATTGGGTGCCCTCGAAACTGACGAGGCACATTTGGCCTCGAAGATTTTGGGTTTTGACGCAAAGCAACCAGCACATGACCCTCTATGTTGAAATCATTTGGCATTCCGAATAGAAATCTTTGTAGAGAAAAGAAAGGGAACAAATGTTATGAATACCAGTGGCTTTATAATTGGGAAGGTGGAGAGGAGAAAGAATCGGTGAGTAAGCTTTGAGTAAGTCACCGCTAGGACTTACGGGCAAAAAGGGTATAAAGATCACTTCTCTCTTTCCAACTTGTTTGTCACAGATACAACTCAGAAAGGATGTTTCATACGACGCCTCCAAAAATGCGCAAAGGCGCTTTCGCCAAAGGCTACTAAGGACCTGAGTCAATGGCTGTGGGTGGCGTTAATACCACAACCCCTAGTAGAACTGATGTGGGAGTTGTTCGGTGCCCGTGTCCAAAACGCGCCAGATGGATACCCAATGTCTGCCAGTTGGAATCGACCGTGGGGAGAAGGTTTTCGACGCATAATGGTTGTGACGAATATCATCACCAGCCTTTCGTGAAGATTGCTAGGGACTACAACAAAGCAGATCATTTTCCTTCCTAGCTTTACCATCGCTGTCGACAACTCATACCCTAGTCCGTTTCCGACAGATCCAAACGCTCCATAGTTACTCCCTCCAATAGTTTTTGATCACGAGTGAGAGCCGACCCCACCCCGTGCTCAGGTCGGTCGCTTTTATTGATCGGAGAACAAGAGTCTGGAGCACATAGTACCCTGTCCTGCTTGCATTTGGAAGCAAGGCAAGGTCACGCATGGGTTCTTGAAATGGTGGATTTTGATGAACCTCGTGTGAAGTCCTCCGAGTGTGAAGGAAGAAAAGGAAGAGTCGGAAGAAAAGAGAAGATTTTATAGCCGAAAAAAAAAAAGACTTGCCGCTGATTTTCACGTGAAACGACGCAGGAGATGAAGAGTAAGAACGATTTGCTGAATAATCAAATGACAGGTTTTCGGCGATGCATCGATATAAATTCTCCCCATGGGCTTATTTCCGGTACTCACGGCTCAAAAACTTCGAATTTTACAAACTGTAGATCACATGGGTCATGAGTTGCTCGTAAATGTTGAGGTATGCAAGCCTATGGGCCTCTCGGGATCGCGAATCTGGAAATTAGAAGACCCGTCAGCATCCTTTCGAATGGGCTACTTGGTGTCTTGTTGAACAAGATATTGATAAAGACATATCACGTCCAACTCCTATGCTTGGTTGCAAATTGAGAAAGAGTAGAACATCCGTTCAATTCAGATACCCTAAGGCCGCAGAGACTCGTTGCTAAGGGAGAATAGGAGAACCGAATGGTGACGATCATCACTCTGAGATGTCCAACCAAAATGGCACAAAAAGCATCGGAGAATGGAACATCTCGCTGACTCATCAGGCTATATATGACTTGGCGGCCTTCTTGAATCCTCCAGGACGCCCCTCTATGGTTTTTCTTTGGAAAACTTCATTATGACTTATGGTTCCAAGTAAGGCAAACCCCCATGGGGATGTTGTAGTGCAATTTTTGAAAGCAAGCAGCGTGGCCATGTCTTCCTTTGGAGCATGGTTTTGAACATCGTTAGAAGAGTAACAATGGCCACCGCAGAGAGCTTTCGGCTTAGTGTTTCGAGCAGCAACACCACATGAGGTTTGACTTTGTTACTCTTTGGCTCTAAACATGTGCCTATAAAGTACCCATGGTCTGGTATAACTGCCGAGCTGTGTGTGTTTGGTGGAAGAGGTGTTCATGGCTATTTGAAGTAGGGAAAGAAAGCTGAAGGAGTCACATGCGGCGTGCCCAGATCTCTGGTATCTTGCGTATGGGCTTCCAGGCTGAAAGTGGTGTGATGTACGTTCTTCGATTCCTAAGCTTCCAATGGATAGAACACAAAACCCTCATCTTCGCGAGGAGAATCTTTTCCTTCGCCTCTACAACTCTACAAACCTCTTCGGAGAATTGGATTATGATCAGTCTTCTTCTGGTGCTGTTTCAGGGTTGTGAGTTGATCTTGAATCATGCTCAACTTCGAACCATGTGGTCCCCTTGGGACTATGGGAGAATTGATGGAGAGCCTGAAGCCCCGCAAGTCACACAAGACTATGATGTTTGCTCGGGCAGCTTCGGGCGGAAAGTCTGAATTGAGGGTGAAAAGTTGAGGCTTCTAAAATCTGATGATGCTCATTAGTAGAACTAACGATTGATATAATCGAAGAGTGGTGGTGAGCCTCATCGCAAGAAGTTTGAGGGTATGGGATTTGGACGCCTCCTCCGCCCATAACTTCCTTGTCGACCTTGGTTTTGTTTCATTTGCAGCGCAGGACACTGGAACCATTCGTTGAGCTCTAGTTGCAGCCTGATTCACCAAACCCAAGTCCGCGCGTCTCCTTGAGATCTTTGTCCCAAAGCCGAGACCCAAATACCATCAAGGTCAATTTGATGTTCAAAGTCAATTCCGTACATAGATTTGTACTCTGCTGCGGAGCGTAAAATGGGTTTTTATAGGTGTTGAAAAGGAATAGCAAGGTAACGGAGTTAGTAAGGAACCTGACTAAGCGCGCAGTTAGCGTAGAAAGAAGATATAAATTCTTCCGCAGGCAGAGTTTTTCAATTGTTTTCCACTCCGCAGATTTGGTTTGGTTTGGCATCAATGCGGAATGATCACTTCCCCTATATAGTGTTCACACTTATGGAAAGATGTCAAGTCATGGGGAATCAGAACGACTCTCCAATTCCAACATGAGTTCGGCTCATGTGTCTTGCAGCTTCAAAACAACTCCAATGCAAAAGTCGCATGCTTTCTGGTGAACTGGAACTCGGCGTGGCTTGAGTGTGTCGATTTTTGCCCCGAAAGGGAGGATAACTGGGTTAAATAGAGTATCAAGGTTGGACTTTTATGCTGATGCTGATGATGTTTAGGTGATGGTCTTTAGTGGAGTTTACTAGGCTGATTGTGTAAGTTCATGGTAGATGCAACCACCTTTCCTAGTCTCCTCCGCGAACCTCGACACACTCGCCTCCCATTCTGCCGTAAGTTTTGCCTGTTCAAAGCCCAGCGATGATTTCTCGACTCAAACATCCCCCACACAGTCCACATCGTAGAGTACAGCGTTTTTGCTCTCATAACTCAACAAACCATGGTAGATTTCTTGAGCTCTTAGTATTGAACTCTCTCCATGACACATCGCCGCAGCATTTTGGAGCAGGCAGAATCAGAACACATGGGATTTGTTCCATCGTGTCATATGGATAAATCTATCCAAAATTTCCCAAGATTGTTCGTACAAATAAACCCAGAAAGCTTGCGCAGAATTTGAGGAGAGCTCAAATCAGGTTGGTCAAAAAACAACGCCGAAAAAGCTAGCGGACATTTCACGTGACTCATTCGATAGGGGATATTAGTCAGCATAGTGTGGGAACCAAGCGACTGGCTTATTTACTACATGACCACCTCTTTCCCTTGTAAGTTATGCAATGGCTGGACTGCAATACAAGAGCCCACATTAAGTGCGGGTCTGATAACCCAGTTTGCTGCTAGGTTCTCGCTGTTGGGTCATGAACTGGCTATGAGAGAAGCACGTTGCTAATGATAAATACTATTTCCAGTATCTAAGATGCTACGGTTCGCTGCGCTGATGTAAATCCTACAGAAATAGCCTCAGGATCATCGAAGGCTACATCTCTACTCTTCGGACGAGTTGCGTACCTAGCATTATCCATTAGTATGAATCTCATAGGATTACGATGATCATCATCAAAGCTAATAGAATGATGAATGCGCCCACGAATGAAGAGATGATACTCGCAATTACCAAAATACGAATTCCCCTAGTCATTCCGTGCATCTCCTTTACAACGGTTCCGGTGATCTCTCCAATCTTCGACTCATTGATACGAATTTGGAACGAAATAGGAACCCCCAGGGCACATCAGGCGCACTAGAGCGCCGTTTTTGGACTTCGGTATTATCGCCCAGCTTGGCTGTTGAATGTATCCAGATAGATCTTCAATGGAGGACTATGCTTTTATATTCCTAGATCCAAACTAAAAAAAAATGGCCAGATCACGTTTCTTGTCCACACCGCTATCTTCACCCTGGCGCGTGTGTCATACCGCTGCTTACTAAGACCTTTTTCCCTAGAACGCATATTTAAAACCCCTCTTCCTCCTCCCTTGTTTCAAGATTTTTCTTCAAAACACACTTCCTTCCCTCTACCACCTACGGGCGCGGGGAAGAAACGGCGTCAGTCACGTGCCGATTCGGACCGCTTGCCCCCAGCCTGCTGGCTTCAATAGGATGAGGGTTCGAACGATGACTTTACTCTTTACCTCTCGGGTCATCACATTATATTCAAGTCATGTCCGCTTGGGTTAACCTAGCCACCATCATGTTGCCCTGGCCTAGAGGCCTCCCTTTAGGCGGTGCTGTCCATACACAAATCAACGCATGCCCTGGTTGTGGCATTATGGTCCCTCTCCCTCCGGGCACAATACTCCACACAATACCAAGTCAACTCATGAAGTATACACGTGGTCCTCATCACGTGTTGCCGTATCCTTCCCCTCGGTATCACGTCATACTTCTCAGTAACCTCAACCCTTTATGGTTCATCTGTCCGCCTCTTCTTTGACATAAGAACGATCGACCTCGATAAGCATAGACCATGACTGACACAATAACAGCGAGAACGATAGCATGTGCTGCGGCCTTGTCCTTGAAACGACCGTCTATCACTATTGGAAACGGATGCGGTCTTATAATTAAATGCTCACCAAAACCCTGCAATACAGTCAATCCTGACCACATGGAAGCCGGCTAGCTTCCGAGCCCAAATCGCTCAAAGGATTCCACGGCACTCCACGCCAACCCCCGGGCATCCACAGAAGAGACACAGCAGCCAGTGTGTTCTGCAGTCTCCGCAGTCCCACGATTGTGGTTTCAGTTCCAAAACAAAGGCATTTGGCGCAGCATTTTGATGTTCGATCTCTAGTCGACTTCCACGGCTCCTCGATATCCAAAAGACATAAGATGCTATACCATGCGGCTCAAACGTCATTCACACGACTTATTGGTTTACACAGCTGTTTTTAGCTTGTCCCATCCTCCATCCAATTAGTCCTCATCTATGACATAGCCATCATGATCTCGTTGGTGGTCTGATTGACACTGTCTACAATATTCTACATGTAGAGCTCCTTGATCGGGATAGTTCGGACTGCTCATCATGCCCTGTGTACCCGCCCCTGAACGCACCGTGCCCCGAAGTGAACCACGATTCGTCCACGGCTCATCCACTACTCGATCTGGTTTACCTCGATCAAAACGTCTGGACATGGGTAGGCCCACGGCCGAGATTCTACTCTTGAGTCTTGAACAATCATTCAATTGGCGGAAGAACATGTCGATATCGAAAATTGTTCCCACGCACTATCAAATCTGGCGGGACCCCAAACGAAGTCCTGGCCACAGCACATGAATGCGGAGGTTGCTCATTTTGTAACGTCCCGATCCCTGAAATGCAACACGGCCAAAGAGGCAAAGAATGGCCGTGGTTGTCTAGACTTGCAGACGTCTTCCGAAACAGTATTCCTTGCATCCTCTTGGCCACCATGGCACCTTCACCACCTACGTCCTCTACTCGCAACCCTTCCGGACACAAAAACAGAAATCATGGGATTTCATGATCAGAATTGGCATGCGCCATAGAACACTATGGTATGAAGCCCCTCCGTCGATACCATAGTATATCCCAGGAATGGCGAACCTATATCGTGATTCGCAGTCGGAATGAGCCTGTCCTCTGAGTATGGGCCAGCTTTGAACCAAACGATATTGAGACTACTGTCCATGACTTCGCTGCGGTTGCTATTTGATTCCTAGCCACAAAACAGCCTTTCACTCTCAGTATAGTCCAGTGCGCTGGTGCTTTCAAGACGAATATCTGAACAGGTATATACCACATGCTCAACCTCAAGGGACATCCGGTCGACATATGCTCAAGTTCATCAGCCAGTGTAGCCGGATCATTGATGACTTTCCAAGTGTGCCCGGATTGAATATCAAGAGCGCTTGACTCAAGCCGGTCAATACGCAACCGGATGACCTCTTATGGTCGCAAAATACCGTAGCCCTCGTCTGGGTACATGCGCTCGCCCGGTGGTCCCTCGAAAATTGGTGAAGGCATATTTATTCATCATACATCCGCCAGAGCAATTTGGCCATACCAAACAATTTGGGAATACGAGTGCATGTAACCGAAGCCTTTGACGGTGTTATATCTTCCATGTATCATTCAACCCCACGGTATGTGCTCGAGCTACAGGCTGGCCTCCTCGGAACTGGATCTGAGTACAGCTTGACTTAATGGCATGACCAGCTTTCCGAACGGCAGATACCTAACCACTGTGCACTGCGGTTAGGTATTTATGCGAGCTGTCTTTGCGGAACATTTACCCGCTATCAAGATAAACAGAAGCAGACATATCTTAATGCAGCTAAGCGACTTTCCATAATGTCTAAACGAGATTTTATGCAGCACTGTTCATGAGATCAGCACTGTGCGGCAAGTCCGAAATCGACTATGGGTACTAGACATGGGCTTAATGGCAGCATCCAAGCCCTGTAACACCCAAACCTTGACCTTTGGTATGACTCTCGCGCACTTCTCCCTCATTGGGGCCAAAAATAGGCTTCGAGTAGGTCCTGAGCCGTTTGGTCATGGTATCTCCCATATCTAATCAGTAGAATGATCATTATAACTTCCATACCGAAGCAACCGGCGAAAAGGATGACGGTAAAGCTCAGGGAGATGGCCGGGCGTAGTCATCAAGATACTCGTACTACATCATGGATGACCGCCAGATCATTCGAATGTATTCTTCCCACGATCGGCTGCTCAATCACGATCAATTCGAGAACAAGGCTCATCCATTGAGGCTAAGCAGACTACTCCATTGTTCCTATGTGGGGATTGCACAGCCGAGTCGCAGGTATTGAGTGAGATTTCAGAGTTTTTTCTGGAGGAGTGAGATCCAAAATATTCCATGGACATCCTTGATAGCGTTGGAATTGGAGAACAGATACTTCCATGCGCAAAGACGTTCTACCTCCGTTATAGTTGTCCTCTGTATCGGCCCGGTTGATTCTCATCTAACACGGAGTAATGCTTGAACTATGGCTCTTTCCTTTGTCGTTCGTTACTGACGCCTATACATGGCGCTTAGGGATGTGGATAGAATTATCGAAGAACTCTCCGATGCTTTGGTCTCCGAAAACCCACATCGGAGACGTTATGTGTGAACACTACTTTGGAGCTTGGTAGGTATAATACCTGGCAAATTGAAAAGTAGCGTCTCGAGCATGAGTGGTGGTCTTGGATATCGAACCCTCATAGTACCAAAAGGTTGTCGCATGAGCTCCAACGGCTCTCGTCACCAAAGTAAGACTCTGATCTTCAAGTGTTGTTCTTTTCTTGGTCCAAATAGTCTCCATCTCCTAAGACAACCAGATAAACGTTCATCTATCAATTCCTTCGGCCAACAACCGGTCCGGTTCGAAATTTGAAATAAGTTCGTTCCATGAGCAGAAATCGGTTTCAACAAAACAATATGTGACACCAGAGTTTGCGACCCGTTGTCCAACGAGTCCACCATTACAGGCTTTCATACCTTCGAAGTAGCACCACATGGCGCACCATGCGAGATTTGAACGCCAGAATGACTCATCATCGAGTCAAGTAGATGATAGCCAAGAATCTTCTTACGATTGATCTTGTTCAACTCGCCGATGAAATTCAGGCATTGCCATGACATGGTCCTGATGAAATGGTCCAGGAGCGTCTTCTCGCTAGGCGATATGCACGGAAGAAGGTGATGTCCGTGAAATCCAGCACGGATCTGTCTATTCCGAATCGTGGTAGTAGTATATGCCATGGCATTATCCAAAGACCCTATATTTTGATCAATCTTACATCAGCTTCGGTTTCATGGCTCGCACGGCCTGTTGTACACGATGTCGAGCACAATCAACTCTCCACATTCCGTATGGTCTCTGGTCTCCGCTTGGTGGAGCAGCGCTGTCGTGGATCAGCAAATAGACTCGTGAATGGGAATTGAAAACATTAGATCTTACATCTATCAGGCGTTGAACTACAAACCGACACAATGGAAGACATATGTGCCAGATCTCCTGGGTAGCTGTCGGGATTCACCTCAAACCACCGGAGTTCGAGTTCGTGGCTGGCCTCGTTCATTTTGAGATATTGTCACACTCCCGCCATGGGCTTTTTCGTCCGCCCGTTTGGTCCATTCATAAACCACTTTCGCATCCTCATATGGGTCACTGTGCTGGATTCCAACTCCAAATCATTTCAATACACTTCGGTTCCACTTCGATGGTGTTGGACTCATGAAACGAATCTTCTCGTCAACGATTGCTAACTGACATGCCCGTGGCATCCTTCTTCTGGGCTTTTTTCGGAGCCGATAACCGACTCTGGAGGAGATTCATGTGGTTCACTGTCTCTGATTTGTACAACATCATCGATAGTCATCGAGGATATTTATGCCTGAGACTCCGATTTACCCGTAAGCGAATTGAAATGCTGGATCCAAGAACTCGACGGACGCATCGATGTCTGCGGAGTTCTCTGGGACTGTTAATATTCAGGACAATTGTGAAGCCAAGTCGTCCTATGTTGGAGTCTAAGGTCGGACTTTTCAGTTTAAACTTACCAAGGACCCATACCATGATTCTTCGTGCTCTCATGTTGAGAACTCTCTACTCGAAATCAACCAAGGACGTTGCGTATGGTTTTAGCTCGATTGATGCTTGCATGTCATCAAGAATCACGGAATCTTCCTACTTGTGGGATCGGCTTCTTCAGTCTGCGGCAGAAAACGGGCACTCCCAAAGGATCTGTAAAGAACGCTCATCGCGGGTTTCTAAGTCTTCGAACCAAGATACCTCGGCGTTGCATGCTGTTGGAATCGGAGAGCGGGCCATGTCGTCAACATTCCAGCAACTTGCAGGCGGCTTATGGTTTGTTACGTCGGGTTTTTCGAGTTCCAATTCAGCATCTGCGAAGGCTGTTACGCATGATCCGCGTTCTGATCGATACGTATCTATTATCGAAGCTCCATAGCCCTTTTCAAGACTAAAAGTCATAAGCACTCGGACAACATGTGCGGTTTTCAACTTATGGGGACGAATATCGGCATGCTTTGCGGAATCCTCTCCAGCTGGTGTATATTCAAATCAGTCAACTTCAGTCCTTGATGGTGATGGCGTCAGAAAATGGGACGTCTATCAAAGACATACGAAAAGTTTCCTGATGGGTTGCGCTGCCCTTGCCGGTCCTGATCAACAGGAAGACGACCTATCTGAAATCTACTCTCTCTCCACTCGATGTTGACCGGGGTCGAAGATCATACCAACCGGAAGTTTTTTTTCCATGGGCTCTTAGCAAACCAACCCTTGCCCTACGTAGCAGATTTCAAAACTCACCGAAAATGTCCATTGAGTGCCCTGCCGACTCAGGATGTTGAACAAGCAGCATTTGAAAGATTCATGCTGCTGAGCTCAGAGACAGAGCGGCCTTATCAGTCAAAAAGCAGATGGATCATGGTCAGTTGTTTTGTACAAAACTGATATAGTCGTGTTTTTATGAGACAGGAAGTTCTTCTGCGATGGTGCTATGCCCCCGAGCTTCCATAAACCCTTGTTGGATCATTACATGTCTGTGGCATTTCTCATGAATGGTGTATGTCGAATATTCCATCCCGGAGATGACATGGCTGCGGCGTCCGGACTCCTGGCTAGATCAATACCAGCCGTGCAGAAAAGATTCACATGACTCGTTCCGTCCCCGGACTCAAGAAGAGTTGATCCAATTGCAAAGTACCGAGGACAATATAAAAGTCTTCTTTGCTGCTGGGTGCCGTTCGACATCAAGATTCCGTCAAGCTCGGAATGAATCTCTTGGCTTACAAGCTGTGCTTATCGAATTACAGATGGTAGATTCTACACTCCGATTCGAGTATCTACTCAGAAAGAACCTCACATGTGCTGCTCTGCTGGAAGCGTTCACTTCAAATACCTCGATACAACGCTATGATGGTGACTGTGTTTGGAGTCTGGGATCCTTGGAACTAGAATTTCTTCGATATCATGGTTCATGTTTGGCGCTGCCCTGAAGTCAAACCCCCAAATCTTAGCTGGGTGGGCGCTATGGTATTCCCTGGTCTCTCCAGTTGCTGGTCCCGGAACTAAGACAATTCCCACTGCATGGTCGTCTTCAATGACCTCTTTATCGACAGAATGTCTCTATGGAGATGGAAGCCAGCCACATGCGCAGATTCGTCACTCCTGCTGTGGTACCACAATCGGGTTCTTTACGAAAAGGTGGTATGACACATAACGGACTTTGGTTCCATTTTGTTAAACATATCATTCAAGCAACCACAAGGCTCGACAGTTTTCTCCTGTGTTCCAAAGAAGTGAGCTTGAAAAACCATGCGGGTGCCCTTGTCGCTGCCGTAAGTCTCATCGAAATATACCAAGCTTTCGTCCCTATGGTCGTTGGAGTCGGACTATGGAAAATCTCGGAGCTACACTGCTTGTGATGAAGCTTCCATGGTGCCTGCCTCGCGGTTCTCGTCGTGATTGCTTTTCAAAGTCCAAGCGGGCTTGTCGACATTGGGATTCCTTTCTGTAAACTATGATTGTAATCGCTCTAAGACATGGAACTGATGTCTGTGGAATCTTCTCTCAGTCAAACCATGCTTTTCAGCACAGTGATGTTTGTGGATTCTCGGAATGAAAGATCACACGACATATCAGGATATTTCCAGTGGTGTTTGTATGTCCCAGACCATAACAGATAGCATCGCCCATTGAATGCGCTTTGGAGTGGGAATTTAGAACATGCCTTGTTCCTAAGAAGAAAATACTTAAATTTGAATCCTCTATGGTCCTTCCTGGTTTTCGCGGTCAAGTACTTTGCCACAGGAGCAAAATGTCTCCGAGCACTTTCTGCGGAACTCGATGATTGAACCGTCCTAAATGAAAAAGACAAATGCGTCATGTGCGTGGAACTCGATCTCGTTGTGGCTAATATACCCGCTTTGGCCAGGCAATAAATTGGGCCATGGAGAAGTCATATGGTTGTCGGAGCCGTGCATTTCAACCTTATTTTGAGGCTATTGTTCATTGATCCTCGGTCTTCTTTCTCCATCTCCAAATCTACAGGCCAAATGAACGTATGCCAGTCGGTTCCTAAAATTAATGGAGCAAAGTATATCCCGAGGGTCTTCTGTCGCTGGTATGTATCCCAAGCCAAAACATGGTCCTCGAGCAATTGATGGGCGTTGGCGTTAGACGTTGGGATTCCTGAGAATAACAACTTTCCACCGGCTCATTCATGGTTTTGCTTTTTTTCTGGGGTTGAATCCAGGGCAGCGGCTCCGGCATTAGTACCGTTCGCATTGAACCAACGATGTCTGCTCCAGCTTTCATAATACTACGAACATTCGAGTTATGGGTGTGGCAGCCTCTTTCCCGCCGGTATACTCCAGTATCTAGGCTTTCAATCCTTTACAGTTGGTAGCTGATGGACTTCGGAGCCCCCTGAAACGGAATCCCATTCCGGATTCTGACATCGATCCTTCTATCCTCATTTTCGTAGGATTCAAGAGATTTCTTGTGGGCCTTCATGCTTTTTTGGTGGTTGGCTTTTCCTCGACGTTCAAAACCCAACCGAAGCTTCCTTTGATGGAACGAGTACCGATCTGATGCGAATTTCGGACCAACACTTCTCCTTTCCCTTCGATACCATGTCCATCGGGACTTCTTCAAACTAAGGATCGATACGAAGCTATGTGAGATAGCTTGGTGGAAGTGGTATGCGAAGAGGACCAGTTTTCGGCATAATTCCACTGCCAGTCTCCACTTTATGGGTTCCTTTTGCCTCTCCTACCCCAACCCATCGAAATGAGAATCCAGACGTACTCATGTCTCTCCGCGGAAGGTTGATCTCATTGAATTGTCAAACCAGACGGGAACATTCTCTTTATGAGAAACGGCCACCAGCCTCACTCAAAACATTAGAAATCTCGATGAAGTAACGGTCACAAGGTTGTTCATGGCTACTCGTCCTTTTTCTCGCCGCCATAAAAGAGATTTCCGAAATGTCCATGTCTTTCTCCGAGAGCTTGGTGCCATTGCACATCGAACTAGCTGGCATAACATCGTCATGGTCCTGTCCGGCAACCGAACCTAAAAGGAGAGAGAAGCCTGACCTATGTGTCGTGCTCCAGAGAGTATATCCACTATGGGATTTTCGCTATGATGGAGATTTGCTGTCCTGACGAGGCGGATCATCCTCTGCCAAATACGGCAGCGGATCTCTTCATGTGCTGGGAGAGTTTGACTTTGTAAGCTATAAAAATGGGACAAAGCAAGATATCTTATGCCCCGACCAGCATCAACCGACCTCACAAAGCACGAGACTCGCTTGTGCAGCTTGATTATGTCGTCTACTAAATGCTAGCGATGGCATGGCTGAGGTGTGCCTCTTGACAATTAACAACCATTGGAGACTCATTTGTATCTCCTCTCCGGATCCCGTGGACCCAGGATATATTCGGCTCAGACTCGTACAGGGATGGTAGATATGAAGCGGAGACCAAATCAACATTGACATCGGTCAATGGAGATTCTCCAGCTCTGGCGGGTTAGAATAGTCCGAAATTGATGGTCGCGGGCCTATTATGGACAACTTGTGTGCGAGCCTTCACTATCTGTATGGCTCGGTCCCATGCTTCTGGATTCAATAGAACCAGAGCGTGTTGGTTCTAGACCCCGCCCCGACATACAGAGTACTTGTGCAAATGTTTGGAGTGGACGACAGCCGGAGCACAACTCCATGCAATGGCCTAAGGTTATAGGTTGTTCTTTGGTCTATATCGTTATGTCTTTTACGAGTCTGCTCTTCAAAATAAGACTATAGATCTAAAGGTTACCATGGCTTGTATACCTTCCTTCAAACAACCAAACCGAGTTCTGCCGCGGCGGCGGTCCGATCCAGAAAGTTTGTCAACATGCCTCGCATGCTCCAGACCCGGTCGACTTCTCCAAATAAACGTCTTCTATGAATTTCAAGGGCTGTGGCTTCTCTAGCATCAAACCTGCATCAAGATCTCCATGCTATGTCCAGATCTTCGAGAAACGGGAATGCTATGGTCCAGAAATCAACTCCCAAACGATGTATGCAGGTGGAGCTTCGCAGTGTCCAAGTGATAGACTCCAGAACATCTTCAGGAGCAGCTGGATGGTCTGAGTGGGCGTTCCGGCCTCTCCACGTTCAACTCGAGGCATCGGTGGCAGTGATGTTTCTCCGAGCGTCCAGCAGCTCTTCAATAATCGGTCCAGAAACAGAGAGATCAAAGCTGATATGGTGCACAGTAAACACCGGTCCCACGTCTTCATGCTTGAAGATCCGTCCCGGTGATGGTCCAGAAAGACTCCATCCAGTTCATGATGGACTTGGTTGCGCATGAGTCGTGGCCTCCGAGACCAACTCAAGAAACGTATGCCTGTAATGGTCAGTTCAGAGTAGCACTGGGAAGACACCTGATGTCCAGTCCAGATATGTAATATCCTCTGGGCCTATAGAGTGCGGTCCTGTGTTTCGTCTCCACTCTCCAATCTTCAGTCTCGATCTCTTTGCACGGCTTCAAGCTAGAGTAATAGGCACAAAAGCTTCCTGGGATCCGTCATATGCTTCGTCCTGGCGCTCTTCCTCTTGTCACAAGGCTGGCTCGTGATGCCGTTTGAAAATCATGGTGCTGTGGAAAGGTGGGCGACTCGGCAGATCGAAAAACAACTAGGATCTTGCTCCATGTCGTCGCGTGAGAATTTGAGAAACTCCGCGTAATACAGTATGATGCTCCCCCGGAAGTGTTGCATTTCGCACGAACAACCGAGCCAACGGCAGGATATTATGGTTCGTCCAACACTCACCAAAGATATATGATGGCTGTTCGAAAGGCAAGAAACCTAGAGCACATGGGCGCGGTGCGGAGTCTTTGGCCCACCACCTTCAGAGCAATACTTCAATGGGTGTTGGCGTCGGAGACGGAGAAATTGATAAATCGAAAAAACGCCAACGAAATTTCGATGGTCCGTCTGCGCTCGACTCAGGAAACCTCAGATATCGTGAAGACGTTTTGTTCCCAAATGACCAGCACATTTAGAATTGTGGGACTCGTTAGAATCCGATGAACAGATAAAATATCGCCTCGACGGAAGCGAGATGTGCTTGGGGCCAAAGGTTGCTGAACTCATAATGATGAGCATCGTTAGTGTTATCAAGATAACGATAATCGATATGCATAAGCGGAGGTGATCATTACCAGCGGAATCAACTATAAAACATCATCAGCAGGATAAAATTCTCCAGAACGAGCACCCACCCCAAACCCCATCTACACCTTCCAATGCCATACCAAACCCAACTCTCCGCCCACCCATGTACCGTTTCTTAGTTCAGGTATTGAGCACGCTCCCACTCTCCACACATAGACTGTTGGTAGAAGTGCTGATAGCAAAGGCACCGACCCAATCCCAAACATAGAACATGAAGTATTCTCGTTTTGGATCATTTTATCTAGGACCAGGAGCCGATATGCCGAGATTGTGAGGAGAAAGGAGCACGGAAGAGGAGGAATGAACTGTTTTTATACCATGCGAGATCCGCTATATCTGCTTACCTAACCGTGATCTCCCGAACACATGACCTATATTGACATATCCACCACCCTTTCCCTTCAACATTTCACCTCTCCCCCGAAGAGCGAATCTGTAGTCCACACTTCCCTCCCCATATCATCTATACACCCAAAAGCCCCGACAAGAAACGCCCTAAACGCCATGCTCCCCGAACCATTGACAGAAAACCTAGTTGGAATGCATTTTCCTAACCTTCTGCACGCCCTCATACAGCGCACGATCCACAGCAGCCGCAACAGTAAGCGTGCCGCCAACGACGGCGCAAAGGCCGACAAGGAACCCGGAGAAGGATCTAGCGCGCGTTTCGCGGTTGACGACTTTCATCGGGGAGATATCCTATACAATCATCAGTATCATGATCGATTTGAGAGAACGTAGGTTTGTAAGTGCGGAGGAAGATGGTAGTAAGAGCCTTACATAAGAGAAGAAAACCCCCGGGATCCCACCCCTGGCATGGATTCTCTCTTTATGACCACCCTGCTCATCATTGCCGCCCTGTAAACTCCTCTTATGACTCGTGACACTATATTGATGCGTTTCGATGCTTCCCTTGTAACTCCCATCAATCGTTGCGCCGAGGACATCGCTGTATTTTGATGGGAGAGGCGCCGCTTTTTCCCAGCCGAGGGGTAAGTACGCAGTTGAAACCACCTTGATGAAGTACATAAAGTTAAAAGCTTTCTCGGTCGTGGTTTGATCGGTATTATCGAGGGGATTAATATGGTGATTCGTCCAGCCTCCAGGTCCAGTTGCGAGGCTAGAGCGGGACGCCATGCGGGAGATTACGTCGTCAGAGAGCTGGGGGCCGAAGCGGAGGTGGTGGATTGTGTGTGTGAAGGAGTGGTCGGCTTCGTCCTTGAAGTAATTCTCTAGGTCGTGAACGTGGAGATTGCCATTCGAGAAGGATTTCCCAGGCGCAACGTGGAAGTTTCCAATGACTTTGTTTACGCGGATCCCGCCTTCTAGACGGCACCCTTCTTTGCGTTGAGCGTCAAGGTGCTCTGCGTAGTGTTCTCGCTCGCATTGTTCGACTCCTTCGCCGCGGCCGAAGGACCAGGATATTGAAGCGTAGGCATCTCGGACTTCGTCGCAGGTATTGCAGCAGTTTTCTTTCTGTGCGTTTTGTGGTGCCGGTGCGCCATAGCATTCGCCGCAGTAGCCGGGGTCAAGGTGGACTGCGTCTTGTGGATGTCTATAGATGGAGTTAGCTTGAATTTGACGAAGCTTATGGACCAGCCATCAGCCTGGTGGAGTAGGGCGAAAAGGACATACAGGTCTAATGCCTTTGACTCAATGGCGTGACTCCCCTCGTTCACGGGTGCTAATCGCACTTTGTTGACGCCGTGCTGAACTCCCATTTGTATTTCCCCAGACACATCCATGACATCCAATGTCAGCAGCTCGCAGGGCATCCGCGGGAATGTGATGTTCATGTGGATCTCCATCTTCTCGCCTGTTCAAAGAAGAGTCAGCAAAGATGTTTATGTGCAGCTCATCCCTCTCCATCACCTCCCCTCGGAATCATTGAATAGCGGTCGCTGGCTATGCTGAAACGTGACTGTATCTTGTAGCATGTTCTCTCTCTAGCCTTGTTTCCGTCTCCCAAAGGTTGTGAAAGCATTAACCCACCTCTCCCCTTATCAACAACCAACTCCGGCCTAACAACCACCCTCCTATAATCCGCCCACTCTCCCCATACCAGCCAAAATATGATCAGCAAACTCGTTATCGTGACGACACCGCCAGACGTCGTTCTAACCCGCGCATCTTCAACCGTCTTCGTAAAGGCGTCCAACCGTGTGAATCTTGATTTAGCCGGCATTGTAGTGGCAAGGCGCGTTAAAGCGAGGAGGAGAATTGATACGCTTCGGATTGATGTCGTAGAAGTGTTGAACGGTGTGGGGATTCGTTAGTCGGAGGTGAGATGGGAAAAGTTGTAGGGCTGAGGATTGGATGCGCGGCCTCAAACAATGCGAAATGCAGCGGGGGGAATCAGAAAGGGCGAACGAAAGGAGTGAAAGGAGCACAATTAGTGCAAAAGGATCCTGATTATCATACAAAGAGGCAGAAATTACGGTGAGAGTGAGAGGCTGTAGAAAGTGTTTAGTGTTCTCGTAGAGGACAGCTATGCGGATCCGATGTTCGATTAATTCGGACGCCCGGTCTATTTTGTACCTGACTTTACTGCATTTGGTATGGCTACTTCTTCACCCATGGTGTATCACGTGCGCCGTCTTTCAGTCAGTTTATATACATCTGGATGCTAATCTCTTCAGAATTATACATTTGTTATTATGTTCAAAAATAAATATCGCACTCCCTCGAAGGTGTGCGTGGGAATCAGGTATCTACCAAAATCCAAAAACGACAAATCAAATGCAAACCTCTCCTAATGCTCAGACTCAAAACACCTAATGCGATTTCCTTTGCGCATTCGCAAGCGCGCTGTTCAGTGCTGCGGTGATATCAATATGGAACAGGGGTCTATTCAAACCCTGAACAACAGCAATCTTTCCGCCATTCTTTTCGTTCCTTCCATAAGCCTTCGATTGACTCAACTGCTTATCCAAGGAATCGACATCGTCCGAAGATACCGGCGTGTGTCGTCCCTCTTCAATATCCTCTGCACCAATTTCGCCCCGAGCTCTGGCTGCTGCTCGCTGGGACTGTTTGTTCTCACGGAACTCGGCAGCGGCGGCAGCACTGTTGCTTCCTCCGATTTCCGCCACGCTGAAAATGGGTTTCCATCTGTGGACCTCTGCCCCTTCTGGGGGCTCGGGTGTATAGTAGCCAAAACCAGCGGCGGCCAGGGAGCGCTTTGTCCAACGGTTGTTGATGCAGCAGAAGTGCCAGTCGACGGTGTCGGGTGCTGCGTATCGATCGAGCTGGTTGCGGACATCAATGAGGTTTTGAACGGATGTTAGATCCACATTGTTCACAGAAGAAAAATCTAGAATGATGGCTTTGAGGGTAGGACGATGGTCTGTTGGATCAACTTCTTTTCCGCGACGTGGGCCAGGGTCGTTCCACGGACGATCCTACATGAATGATTAGCCCAAGCTTCCACAAACATTGCAAAGATGTCAGCTTACCCCTGGTTTGCCATACGTAGCAGGGTTGGTGCGGCGAGTTTTCTTGAAGATAGTCGCCACCAAGTAGTCCAGGTAATGATTCGCATTGGGGTAGTTGAAGCCCTCGGAGAAACGGAAGATGAAGATTCCAGGGTAAGGGTCCTCGAGTTCGATTTGCGGATTGGATCCATCGTGATGATCGATGGGGAGGAAGACGTTTCGGACGGAGTCTGGACCCTGTTGAGGGGTGGCATTTCGAGTACTGTTGAGCAATCCGCCCTCTTTGCCGCCTTCATTATCGAGTAAATGATCGCCAACCACCGAGTGTACCTTGGCTCTTCCGAGGAAGCGACCTTTGGCCTTGAAAGCGCGGAACAGGAACAACGCTGCGGAGACACATACAGTGGTATAGATGCCGTTCTCAATAGTGCTGAAGATGGTGACGAATACGCCAGCAAAGAAGATGAACACTTCCAGTGGCGAGATTCTCCAAAACTGGTACACAGTATTGGGGGGCGTGATAAGATCACCAACCGCATGGATGATAACGGCGGCTAGTGCAGCGTTCGGGATGTAGTAGAACATTGCAGGTAGGGCATAAATAGCCAGTAGGACGAGAAGCGCAGTAATAACACCAGCGAAAGGAGTTCGGACGCCGGCTTTCGACTTGATAGCGGTGCGAGAGAAAGAGCCAGTCGCAGGGTATGCGCCCAGGAAAGGTCCAAGAACATTGGTCACACCAATAGCTACCAGTTCCTGCGACGGATCAATGGTGTAGTTGTTGACTCTTCCAAATGATTTTGAAATCGAAATGTGCTCGATCAAGAGGACGATGACCGTGGATGGCAATTCAGAAGCAAAAGAGCTGATAATATCGCCTGTGATGTGAGGTACTCGGGCATGCTTGAAACCTGTTTTGGAATTAGCGGACGGCTTTTTTCCATTTCATTATGGAGCGTACCTCGAGGCACTGTTTTCAAAATGCTGAACTTTGGTGTCTTTCGGTGATGTCTGTTGGCCAGATAACTAATGAGGATGTAAAGAAGGATTACGAACGACGTCCTAAGAGTCGCTATAAAGAAGAAAGTCTTCCTCCTGCTAGGATACCTCTTGGCGCAAAGGTTGCAAACGGACCGGATGAAATATAGTAGGAAGAGAGCTGTAAAGCCGATAGCGGCATCCATATGAGTTCGCCCGAGGTGCTTGAGAATGTTAATGACGACTTTGTAGGTCGCATCTCGGGAGTTGACTCCAGTGATGCCCATAAGTGTCACCACCTGGCCTACAGCGATATTGATGGCGGACCCAGTCATGAAAGCGCTAATGGCCGGAAGGGTAATGAACTCAACTACCCAACCAAGCCGAGCAAGGCCGAGGAATAGTACGATGGAGCCGGCAATAATGGCCAGCGATGAAGCGATGATATCGGCCGGAACACCGTGAACATGCTTAAGAGCTTTTGTAACCACATTGCCAGTGACAGTGGATAGAACAGCAACAGGCTGAAACTATGTCAGATAAAAGACAATAAGGGAGCGACTGGACAATACATACTCCGATGGTAATGTCCTTGGATGTTGCAAAGAACCAGTAGATCAATACGCCCATGAAGGACGAGTAGAGACCAAACTCAGGCGATAGATTGGCGAGTTTTGCATAAGCCATACTTTGAGGCACGACAACGGCGCCAACAGTGAGACCTGATTCCCGAGTCAGACAACAAGCTCACAGCTTCGCATGGCGGCCTTACTAACCTGCAACGAGATCGCCAACGAACCAAACCAAGTTGTATCGAGTGATCCATTGGAGGAAGGGGAAAAGGCGCACAAAGTAGTGAACTACATCTTTGCCTGACGGTAAAGTCTCTCGGACCCATTCAGCGGAAGTAGGCTCTCGCTCGACGTACGTGTCAGCGCTGGTGACAGAGAAGACAGACTCCCCTCGCGTGATGCGGTCCGAGCCGGTTTCGTTCCGGTAATGCAGATTGATACCCAGCACCTTGGCCAAGGCGTGGCCAATCTTTGTGCTGGTCGAAGCCATGGGGGCGAAAATGGGTAGAGGAATGATCCTCAGAAGCAAGGGGTGAGGACTTTAATCAATCGCACGAGTATTGGAAGACTGCTGCAGAGTATCTGCAGGTGCTATGGGATCACGAAGGGCCCGGCGACCGGGATATATAAGTATGACAGACAGCAGGGAAGGACTAGTCACCCCGCGGATACGTCGCGTGAATGGATTGCTTTTGGGAGAAGAATTGGCAGCCCACAGCTGAATTGAGAGGCGTTTCGGCTGGCCTAGAGGTTGCTGAGCACAAACTGCACAGATCGACTGGAAGCCACAGAGTCGACAGATCGGGCCTTCACAAGGCAGTCTGCGCTTGGTGTGGATGAGAGATGGGAGGATCAACAAGGTGTCAAACGGCAGGGGGATTGCGTGACGGTAAAGGTACAAAGGTGAAGTGCGGACAAGATTTATGTAATTATGTTGGGATCTGATATTTTAAACGAAGTCAGAAGCAGGCATTGACGGCGCAGAAAGTAGAGAAAGCGCAAACCGGCCCAAGCCAAGCGTGCAGAGTTTGACGAGCGACAGACGGCATTTGTTCAGAGCGCTGGAGCATGGGGGAGACTGCGGTGGCCTCACACATGGGCGATGGTGTAGCAGCGGAGTCGATAGAACCGCGTGCTTGGGAGGCAGCCCAAAAGCGGGTAGCATCAGGGCTGCTCGGCTGAGGCGACAGGGATCAGACGCCTCTAACATGACACGGCCCCTTTCCGCCCAATGACACGGTTGCCGTGGGGGAAAGGAAAATTGCGTGCTTCATGCCCGAGATGTCGTTTCTCGTAGCCACCAGCGAAGCATCACTATGACACAGCGACACTCTCCTCGTACTTTTCATCGCCTCATCCAAGTTGCTGCACTTCTTTCTTTTCTTTTCTCAAGCCTCCTCTGCGTGCAACTATCCTCCCTTCTCTTTCTGGCAGTGGAATGGCTTGCTCATTACCTAACGAGGCCGAAATGAGGCTGCGAGCTTTGATGGCGTGCTCCTTGGTCTGATGTCGTTAGCAGCGGGGCTCGGAAGGGCCTTCGACGACTCCCATCGGAGTAGTTCAAATGTGAGAACAATAACTGCTTGTACTGCTCGTGTAGGCGTCACAATCATCTCGCGCCGTGAAAGGTTGTACCTAGGTATGCACCCGCTCTTGCAGGCCACGCGTGGCGCAAACGATCCAACGAAACCACGGGCATCGCAAAGGAGAGCAGATAGCAGGATTGACTGGTCTCTGTCGTGGAGATAAACGGCCAACATGTGTGATTGTTTGGGTGCCATGTGGCTGCAGAACAGCTTTTTCAGCGAGTTGCGGAGAAAAGAAGCAATTTTCTCTGCTAACGGCTTCAGATCCGATTAGATATCATGGGTTGAAGCTCTGTCTTGGCCATGTGAAGTCTTCGCTGAAGCTTTGTGGTCCATCTTCCAAAGCCACACCACCTCCTAACGACTGAACTGTCCTGCCAGCCTTGAAGTAAAGCCGTTTCAAACTGTTCGACCACAGTTTCATGCAGTCAGTCATGCAAACATCTATGGGGACCATGACTCGATAATCTTATCATATCTAAGATGCTTCGCTATCATTGGTAGATCTTAGATCTCTGTTAAACGTCACGTGCTACTCCGCAAAGCTTTGACCCCTTCACGAAACCATCTCGTCTCTGTTTCGAAATGGTTAACAAACATTCGACACGCGACATCTGCATTCCCGTCCCGCACCACTATCATGACGAATCTTGACATGCTCCTGTTGAAGGGACCTCCTGCGGGCGACCTTGAGGGCGGCTTGAATGAATTGAGATACACGATCCTCACGAAAGGCATCCCCGCGAACAGCGAGGGCATGGTACGTTCACATCGTTGAACCCCAATCGACGCGCTGAATCCTCCGTCTCCCTTCTCAACCACTCTACAAATGTCTCCTCCACTTATCTACGTCATCTTTCCATCTCTTCCACTATCAATGCTCATACTTACCCTTCAATACGCCTTTACAGTAAAGACTAACCTTCCGCACAGTCCGAACTCCGCATCTACCTCTGGTTAATCCTCCTCAACGCCCCTCCCCTCCGCACAGACGTCTATCTCGACCTCGTCCGCCAAGGCGCTTCGCCCGCGCATGCCAAGATCCAAAACGACGCTTTCCGCACCTTTCAAGGTGATCCATTATTCAGACGCCGGGTCACGCAGAATAGCATTACGCGTATTCTGAATGCTGTGGCATGGAGGCTGAATGACGCTCATGAGGCGAAGGTGAACGGATGGCAATCACCACCGACGCTAGCATCGGGGAGTCCCGAGAGTACACTGCATAGTATTCACTCTTTTACCACAGGGAGGGGGACTGAGGATGGAGGGAATGGAAAGGGAGAGAGGGAAGAGGCGGAGCAAATAGGATATGTGCAGGGTATGAATGTACTCGCGGGTCCCTTTCTCTACGCTTCCCGAAGCGAAGTCGAAGCCTTTACTGGATTCGAAAGACTCATCACGAACGAATGTCCTGGCTACGTCCGCGGCTCAATGGAAGGTGTTCACAAGGGCTTAAAGCTCGTGGATATGGTTTTGGAGATCGTGGATCCGAAACTTTACTCGCATCTCATGAGCAAAGGATTGCACGCCGAGATATACGCTTTCGCGAGCGTACTCACTATGTGCGCGTGCACACCGCCACTGCCAGAGGTCTTATGTCTTTGGGACTTTTTGTTTGCATACGGACCGCATTTGAACATCCTATGTATAGTGGCACAATTGGTCTTGATAAGGGATCAGATTCTGAGCAGTCCAAGGTAAGTCCTAATCAATCTTCTCGTACGTCCTCGAATGTCTTAAATCTTCAAGGACATCATTTCTGGGAAAGGCATTGCGCAGGTGTCGGAGATGAAGATTCTCAAAGCTCACATGTTACAGTCCAAACCAAATCCTCCGCTCCTTCCCTCCCCTCCAAGCAAACAAAATCATCCAAGTCGCCACCTCCTTCGCCGCCAAGATACCAGAGTCAATATACGCACAGATCATCAGTCACGCGAAATGAACTTGTATAAAAAGATGAGATCATCCACCATTCATTCTTTCTGTAAGATTTGATAAAGCGAGATGTCAAAAATGTATACCCCAATGACATGCACGAAAAGAGACCGCTGGTTATCGGTCTTAGGTATTGTTTGTAGCTATAGCATTTGCATATGCATTCCGGTTTTTCGAGTTGGATGGGTTTTGGAAATGAGTTCGGGAAGGAGTGATATTGGGTAATTGACTATGGAATTTCATAAGCAAAGAATCCGAAATCAAAAGACTAGCACGCTTCAAAGAACAAAAAGCATTAAAAATATCTTAGGTATCGATGCAAAGCAGAAAAAACTCATCGCTACGCTAGCAAAGCAAAGCCAAAAGAAAATCCAAAGCAAGACATATGACTTCGTTATTTCCTTCCAAACTTCCCATCCTATCACATTCACCGTCCTTCCTATCCCTTCCTACGGACCAACCAACCATCCATCCCCCTTCCAACCTCCCCCTCTCCTCCCATTCTCTTCCCCCTTCCCCACTCACATGCAACCTACTTCCAAATCTTCCACCTAACCTTCCGCTTCGGCACCTCAAAGCTCTCCCGACTCCGACTACTATAACTCCCGTCCTCACTATCATAATCATCGTCATCGCCATCGTATCTCCCGCCCCCCGTATACCCTCTCCCGCCCGCACCCCCGCCCGCTGCAGGAGAGCGATGATTGCTAGGTGTATGCGCCAGAACATGTGCGTCGCGCTCGAAGACGTGATCGCCGTGTTGGTTTAATATACCACCCATACTGCGTCTATGGACTTGTGGTTCCGGTTCCGGTTCTGGATCGCGGTGCCGGTGTTTTTGCTGTGGAGCCGGTGGGGGTTGAGAATGTCGCGTATGGTGGGACGACGACGAATGGGAGTGATGGGATGTAGAAGGAGGAAGCGGAGGCGGAGACATAACGCCCGAAGTAAGCGGAGCATTCGGGTCATGGTGTCTTGTTGAATGAGTACGGGATGCAGGAGCCGATGTAGGTATAGAAGAACGGCCGGGGTAGATATCCGCTCCGTCGCCTGCGTAGCTGACTCTTTTCTCTTTGCCCTTCCCTGCTACGGGTGCGCCCGCGCCTAGGAGTTTCTCGGCTTTGGATCCGCTCCGAACGGGGGGGTAGTCTGGGACATCTCGCGTCTTCGGTGAAGGCGGGTAGTCTGTGATTTCCCTTGATCTCGGTCTAGGCGCAGGCGCAGGAGCAACTGGTGCTCCTTTGCCTAGGAGCCTCTCTGCTTTCGACCCGCTTCTCACGGGCGGATGATCCTGAACTCCATCGGTCGACGTCGTTGTCGTGGGCACGACCACAGGCGCAGGAATCCTCGACGGCATCATCCTAGGCGAAACGTGGTAATCTCCTTCTCGCTCCGTTTCGCTGCCTTCCTCATCATCGACTTCGCTTCCGGAGTGCGAATATCCATCGTCACCCACCGTTCTCTTCTTCTTCCCGCCCGCGCCAAAGACACCGCCGAAGATGGAGCCTATGCGGCTCTTTCTTCGTTCTGGTGTCTGCTCGACCTCTGCAGAGGCGGGGAGCTCGTAATGTAGGGCCGGGACGAGGAGGCGGTAGGGCGTTGTTATGCCCGCGGGATCCTTTTGCGAAACTTCGAGGTTTAAGATGATATCGAGACCATTTTCGAGATTCACATATCCCGGGTCGCGCTTGGATATTTTGGTGGATGTGAGAGTTGGTCTGCGATGGAAGGGATTCGGTCTTGGAGGATTCGACGGATCGGCTGATATACTCGTGCGATTTCCCATCGAAAAACTGTCTCGATGACCTGGAGCTGATTGTGCGGAGCCGGGTGGTGGGATGGAGTCTGCGGAGGCGCGACGATTCTTGAAGCTGAAGCGGGATAGGGAGTTGCGACGTTTGGCTCCTGTCTCTTCAGCTGAGGCGTAGGCAGGGTTATTGTGGTAGGCCATTGGTGGGCCCCTTTCTGATCTGGACAGTCTGCGCACGAGATTCCCTGGCGCGTAGTCTGATAGCGTGCGAGTGAGCGCGGGACCTTGTCTACTGGCTGGAGGCGAGGGTGAACGAGATGCCGGGGGAGTTGTTCCTGGTCTGTATTCTCGTAAGGAGCACCAGTTCCTTCGGGGGAGGAGGTGCGTATTGTTTCTCTTTTTGCCGTCAACATCATGTGTGAAGAGCGGAATCATGTCTTCATCTGTATCAGCATCCAGATGATGGATTTTGTTTCTCTTGTTTATGATGTCCGCCATCATTTCCGGAGGCGGCGTATTCACTATCGCAGATGAGACAATATTGGGCATATATCTATGATCTTGATCCTTCGGAACGCCGTGTTTCTTGTTCGAGTAAAATTGGCCCACAGCAGCAAGGTGTACATCACCACCAAGAATGGTTATTCGGACAGACTTTTCAGCAGCTAAGTGCTGTAGCTCTTGTACGAACCAGTTGCGTTCCTCTTTGTGGTGTTTGGCTGTCCAATGGTCATCTAGATCGTCGAGAATTTCCACTCCGCCGTCAAACTTGTTCACGAAACCACCCAACATTCCGGTACGTCCGAGAGCTTTGATGGGGTCCATGAGGCGGGATGTGAGTATGTTTTCTAGGAAATTGAGGCGCGGGTAGGCGATCGGCTGTTTAATGTTAGCGTTCAAGTTTAAAAATAAGACGATTTGATTGCTTACCACTCCGAGCAGGACGATCAAATGCTTTGTCTCGCCTTTGATAATCTCCTTTTCGCAGCGCTCGAATATTAGGTCGTAGGAGTTCTCGCTAAGGATCTCCTCCCTCTGCCGTTCGGTGCGACAGTCTAAGCCTAAGAATGCGACGTGACGTCCAAGGAACATGAACACGCTGCGGCTGAGCTGATTGATATATGGCCCTGGGCTAGCTCCCAGTAGCCAAGATGGTTCCGTAAGGGCTGTTTCTTCAGGTACACTTTGATGTTGAAAGAGCATGTAGTACTTGAACGCTACGGCACCCAGACCTGTGAAAACTGCGGAGCTCATAAAATGGTGCGGATACGATCCAAAGCCCTGTTGTATTGTTTAGCTCTAGCATCAAACAGCGTATTCGACGAATAACTTACATCGATGATGTCATGGTCATCCCATATGTTGACCATGGGAATCTGAGAATTTGCCATACCAAACAAACCTTGCGAAAACCACATCGAGTATCGGTCTAAATAGAAATTCTCCAATTCTTCCTGCAATTCCGCAGAGAATGGGGTTGAATGTTTGTGTACAGCATTCTTGCTGGCAAGCCACTTTCTGAAGAGTGTTGTCTGTCCCGTAACAGCATCGTTGTAGATTTGATCACCGCCTCCTATCATGACGTGAAAAGGTCGTGTTTGGTGGTTGTTCAGTACATCTCGCCATAACGGATCTGGGCCACAGAATGAGTTAGGCTCAACACCGTGACTGAATCCGTTGCAGCTATGAAACATCATGTTCATAGTCTCGCCTCTAGCAGGAACCCAGAAGCCGATTGCTGGCCCTCTGTTGATCCTATAGGCGATTCTGGACTGCTGAGAACCAAGTTCGATCTCAAGGTTAAACCGCCAGAAGATAACGCCTCTACCCGCGTACAACCTTATGCCGGGTATATCGCGCACTTTCCCCAATCTCTCTCCATCCTTGCCATTGATCCGTGAGGATTTAGATTGAGCATTTCCGTTTCCACTGGGATATGGTGCGCTCCTGCTCTCTTCAAAAAGACCACTATCGTCCTCTGTTCTGGATAGATCGACCTCCTCCTCTAGATCTTCCACCGGTCTGACATACAAGGTTTTACCCGAGCGAGACACCTTGATTTGCCCTGCAAGAGGGTCGACGTATGCGGGATCGAGTTGCTGACCACTGTCTGCATCTAACTCAGCTGGCGGTGGAGGTAGCAAGTCCATTGGCTGCTTGAAGAGTCGTAGTATTGGGGGTTTTTGATAGGATGACTGAGCGTCAATTGTGACGATCATGACACTACCTCGCCAAACTTCACGATCTCGGCCTATCTTACTCCTTTCCTTTCGCATCCCAGTGTATCGGAGAAGTGGGCCACATTTTAGATATAGAGGAGGGTTGAAGGATGTCGGGCCGGAAGACTCATCGTTATATCCATCGTATGTGGTGCTTGGCTCTTGATACTGACCAGATCTTCTTCTGCGCTGCGAGGCACTCTGCTCCCACCACGCTTTATTCTCAGCGTCCGAAGAACCTCTTTCTGGAACATCCAGATCAAGATCATCGGCTAACAGAGTTGCGGTAGGCGCAGTTTTCCACTCATCCAATGGTGGTGCTGCTTCATATCTTCTATCTGAGTCGTGATGTCGATGAAATACACCTGAAAGGTGATGATGATGGGAATCTTCGGAATGATAGCCTGCAGGTTCGGTTGCCCCGAAGCCAACCTGGTCGCGAGCCATCTGACCAGCGGCAGTCTGAGGAGGAATTTCGTATTTCGGAACTCCTGCCGGATTACGAACTGCTTGAGCCGGTACAGGATCAGGCTGCTGATGCCTTTCAGCAACCTTCAACCCTTGCTTCTGCCCCATGCGGTCCTGTTCCATCTGTCTCTGAGCTGCAGCGATGCCTCTGCTATCTCTTGACCCTCTCCTACTGTCTCTCGTATTGCTAGAATCATTTGGCGTTGGCGGGAGTTCCTTTTGAAGTCTCTTGTTTTCGTGTCGGTTAATGGCTCCGCCTGTTGGCTGCCTGGGACCTTGAGAAGCTTCGTTTATCCCAAATAGCCCCAGTCCTGTAGGGGCTGCTGCTACTGCTGCATTCCGTTCAACTCGCTGGTCTCGCTGATCGGCACCCTCAACCGTAGGTACGCGTGGTCCAGCTCGATCACGAAAGCTGGGCCCCCTAGAGACGCCGACAGGCTCTTTTCCCTTCATACTTGGCATTTGATCCATTGCACCATCAAAGTAAGATGTTCTAGGCTTTTGACGTTGTGAGCCTGAAGCCATTAGGCCCGAATCGTGTCGATAGTCTTTTGATTGGGACTGGTGACTTTGCTGAGCGCTTGCTGGCTGCGTCGGGTCCCAAGGTGGCGTTATGTCAACTACAGCATCATCCATGTCTTGGGACCGTGTGACCTCCCGAGAAGGCATGGATACATGACGTCTAGTACTATCTGCACGGTCTGGTGCGACACCTGTCCGTTCCGGCCCCGAGACGTTGCGTTGTTGCTGTTTCGCGGCTTCACGTGCTCGGCGAGCAGCTCTCTCCGCCTCGGCCTTTTCCTGTGCAGCTAACTCTGCTTCTAGAATCCTGGCCCGTCGTTCTTCTTTGCTAATATCATCTAGTTTCCCCTCCAGCTTTTGTAAGGGCGACCGATCTGGGACGCTTGGTCTTCTGGTTGTTGAGTCTCTGCGCGAGACGCCTTCAAAAGTTGGGTCTGTTGGCGACAAAGGCGATGCCAGTGTATCTGAGAGCTTATTGGGAGGTATATAGACACCAGGCTGCTGTCTACTTGGATTGACTTGGACAGTCGGCTGCTCTCGATTTCGCGTGGATGAAGATCGAGATACGCCCTGTGACCGAGACGAAGCTCCTCTGGATCCATAAGGGTCTTTATATGAAGTTGGCGGCCCACGAGGTACATCGGGGGCTGCAGGAAGGGCTGGTGGTACGGATGTTGTTGTGGTGGTTATGGTAGTGGTGGGATTCACATAGTGTTGGCTCTGTCGGCGGCGGTGGGACGAAGATCTAGATACGCCATTTGCAGCAGGTACGGTAGGCGCAGGAGCAACCGGTCGGGCGGAGTTGCTGGATGTGTAACTTGGTATCACTGGCGATTCACTCTGCGCATAGGTGGGTTGTGGCTCCGGAGGTCTTCGGTAGGAGGCTTTTTTAGGGTTGTTTCCAGGAATTAATTGGGCTGGTACATCGGAGACACGAGTTGAGTAGGAATCGCTGCTCCTACGCGCATCCATATTGCTTGAAGATCATGTAGTATTTGCACGTTTCGAAGGATTGCTAAGGTGTAGGGCCGGGTGGTGTATGTGACATGCGACAGTTGCTGGTCGGGAGTATGTTCAAGACAATTCTTGCGCTAAGTAAACAATTGAATTAAGATTTGATCGCAGAGTGTCATATTGTAACAGGAATGGCTACCTATGGAAACCCAAGCACGGCGCATATGACTTTGGTTCAGAAGCATTAGCCAGCGGAGGTGACAGCGGGACGGGTGCGTAGCGGGTATGATTTCTGGGGTGCAAGAAGAATCGAAAAGCACAAAATACGACGAGCGATCGGGAGTTAGTTGCAAAGCACGAGATAATATAGGTATGTACAGGGAAGGAGAGTGGAAACGAGGGCTGACAGGGTGGAAGTTAAGGATATGGGAGGCTTGATGTGCTGTAAAATAGATGGCTGGTGATGGCTTGATATTCGGGTGCTCCATTCTGACTGAAGGGGACTAGCGCTCGGTCCCGTCAGGACAGAGCAGCCGCTATTGAGGCTTGTGCATGCAAGAGAAAGCCGAGCAACAAACGTTTCATTCTCAACACGCTTCAACTCTCAAACCAACTCCCTTCTTCCCCAGAACTTCCTTCACTTCACTCCCAGTACTCCCGCTTCTGCCACTGTAGCTGCTTTTCTCCGGCTCCAGCGGAACATTCCTTAACGCAATCGGTTCTGCCGTGCTCAGCACCTCCCGTCTTACGACGACTGTCGACAAATCTTACTCCTACCCTCGGAATCCTCTGAACCTCACACTCACGATTCGCAACGGGTCCATGTCTTAATCCCAATCATCGAGTAGTCATACCTGCACAAACTCCTTAAAACCCCCTGAGTTCATGGGATCCATCTCCGCCACTCCTCCCTTGACTTCTACCTGAAGTCTCTCACCATCATGCGCGCCTCCATTCTTTGGACCTTGTTCGCAGCAGCACATTCGATCACCGCAAGTTTGCTACCTCCTAGAAATTATTCCACCCATGATTACTATGCCGTTCGCCTCTTACCTTCGACATCACCAGCGGAACTAGCTGCACATCTGGGGCTCACATACGAAGGGAAGCTTGGGGAGCTGAAGGACCACCATGTTTTTAAGGCGCCAAAACACGAACAGGATATGGTTGAAGGCGCAATACAGGATCTGAAGAGAAGAAGACGGAAACGGGAAGTTGGACTGGAGGCGCACCCTCTGGACAGCGTCCGGTTCAATCAGAAACAGAAAATAAAGCCGAGACATTGGAAACGAAGTGTTATACCGGAAATTGGAAGGGCAGGTCCTCCGGCCGGTGACGCTGTGTCATTACAACGAGAGATCGCGAACGAACTTGGGATCAAGGACCCAATTTTTGAGGAACAGTGGCATCTCTTCAATACGAAAACCCCAGGCAATGATCTAAATGTCACAGACGTATGGAAGCAAGGCATAACAGGCAAGAATGTCACTGCTTGTATCGTTGATGATGGCTTGGACATGGACAGCGAGGACTTGAAGGACAACTTCTTCGCGATGGGTTCACATGATTTCAACGATCATGTGGATTTGCCTAAACCACGACTCGCCGATGATAGGCATGGTACAAGATGCGCAGGTGAAGTTGCTGCAGGAAAAAACAATGCATGCGGCGTTGGTGTTGCCTACGACTCGAAAATATCTGGTGTGCGGATCCTTTCTGGCGACATTACCGACATGGACGAAGCCCTCGCGATTAACTACGAGCTTCAATTGAACGACATTTATTCTTGTTCTTGGGGCCCTCCGGATGATGGCAAGACGATGCAAGCCCCAGGCATCCTCATCGAGCAAGCCATGATTACCGCAGTTCAAAAAGGGCGTGGAGGGAAAGGTTCAATCTATGTCTTTGCAGCAGGCAATGGCGCGGCAGCCGATGACAATTGTAACTTCGATGGGTACACCAATAGCATCTACAGCATCACTGTCGGAGCTATTGACAAGACCAACTTGCACCCGTACTATTCCGAGGCCTGCTCAGCGCAGTTGGTTGTTACTTACAGCAGTGGAAGTGGCGATGCTATCCACACAACGGATGTTGGGGCCAATAAATGTACAAGCCAACATGGAGGTACATCCGCGGCTGGTCCAATAGCTGTTGGCACATATGCGCTTGCTTTACAGGCTCGCCCCGAACTAACGTGGCGAGACATGCAATGGCTCACTGTCCTGACTGCAGTTCCCTTCGACCAACCAAGCGATTGGACCAAAACCACCATTGGACGAACTTTCAGTCACCAATTCGGCTATGGAAAGCTTGATGCATATGCCCTCGTTGAAGCAGCGAAGAAGTGGGACCTAGTAAAACCTCAAGCCTGGTTCTGGTCCCCTTGGATGCATGTCAAGAAGGCAATTCCACAAGGTGACACTGGCCTGGCAAGTGTCTTTGAGGTCACCGAACAACATCTCAAAGCTGCAAACCTTGAACGGCTCGAGCATATTACTCTAACCATGAATATTGAGCACACCCGACGTGGTGACCTCAGCGTAGAGCTTATTAGCCCTGATGGTATTACCAGTCATCTTTCAACGCCTCGTCGAGACGATGAATTTTCTGGCGGCTACTACGATTGGACGTTCATGAGTGTAGCACATTGGGGAGAAAATGGCACCGGTAAATGGACCGTTATTGTCAAAGATACCAAGGTCAACCAGCACGTGGGCACATTCACGGACTGGAAACTCCGACTCTGGGGCGAGTGTATCGATGCATCCACCCAAAAGCTCCGTCCCATACCCACTGGACATGATGACGATGACCACGATGCTGTCACCACTGCACCGGCCCACACGACTACCGTCAGCGTTCCATCCAGCGCGGCTACAATCAGCGTCAACCCATCTGATCACTTCGATCGCCCGGTAAACCAAAAACCAACCAACACGAACATGCCTAGCCCCTCATCTACCCGCGCCTTTGATGCCCCTACCACTGCAACCCCTACATCTTCCCCATCCGCAACAAGCTCCCCTGACAACTTCCTCCCCTCCCCCTTCCCCACCTTCAACGTCTCCAAACGGACTCAAATCTGGATCTATGGCTCGATTGCGCTAATCCTCATCTTCTGTGGCAGTCTCGCAGTCTACCTATATCTCGCTCGTCGTAAGCGTCTCCAGAACAACGCGCGTGACAACTACGAGTTTGAGATACTGGACGATGCAGATGACGAGGATGGTGCTAGAACGGGAATGCTTAGTGGTGCAGCTCTCGGGAAGAAAGGAAGAAGGGCGAAGAGAGGCGGAGAGTTGTATGATGCATTTGCGGGTGAGTCGGATGAAGAGCTGTTCTCGGATGACGAGGATGAGTATCGGGATGAAAAAGAAGATCATGAGGAGGGGTACAGTGAAAAGGATAGGCTGAATAGTGGCAGTGATGGAGAGGGAAGTGGGAGTGGGCATAGCGGGAGGCGGTAGGGAGTTTTGGGTTGATTGGTGGAGTGTTCTGCTACAGCATTGTATTCTTATCATCGGAAGGCGTTCAATAATGATTCCCTGGGTGTGTTTTGCACAACCTTCCTCCATCTGAAGAGAATGAGATGCGAACACGTGCCAGCGCTTCGTGCCGAGAGATCTGAGATCGCGCTAATTTCACCGCCTTGTGGCTTGACCTTAGCGCGGCAGAAATTCTGGAAACCAAAGATTTCGGCGTGGTTTGCGCAAGACAAAAGAGAGCCTCCAGCAGCATCTCTCACAATCCTTACGCACAATGTCGGACGGTACATCCCAACCTCTTCTTAAGTTTACCGGCCACAGAGCGCTCATTCACCGCCTCGTCCTCTCTACATTAACTGGACGCCCGATACGCGTATCTCAAATTCGATCCTCTTCAACCACAAACCCAGGACTCACTCCTCACGAGGTCTCGTTTCTCCGCCTCCTCGAAGCAATCACAAACGGCTCTACCATTGAATTTTCGTACACCGGCACAACCCTGGTCTATAGGCCTGGATTAATCACTGGCAGCGCCGAGGGCCTAGGAGCAAGTGGAGGGGTGCTCCGACATGAACTTCCAGTTGGATGTACTAGAGGCATAAGCTACTTCCTACTACCACTTTGTCTTCTTGCGCCGTTTTCGAAAGCACAAGTCAATGTGCTGTTCACAGGACCTGGTGTCATCACCTCTGCGACACCGACTGGAGACGTATCGGCGGACACAGTACGGACAGCGATATTACCCCTCTACGAACAATTTGGCATATCAAATAAAATAGAGCTACGGATTCTGAAGAGATCATCTGCGGGATCGGGAGGCAAAGGTGGAGGTGGAGAAGTACAATTAGTGTTCGGACACCAAGTACGACTACCAAAGACATTACATCTACTGAATCCAGGACGGGTGAAGAAAATAAGAGGCGTAGCATATGCCATTGGCGTAGCAGGAGCAAATAACGCTCGCATGATAGACATCGCCCGAGGAGTACTGAACCAGTTCGTGCCAGACACATACATCTTCTCAGATGTTTCGTCAGCACCTTTACTACCTGTTCAAGATAAATCGAATCCAGGCGCAAAGAAGAAAATCGGGATCGGATTTGGGATATCGCTAGTCGCAGAGTCATCTACCGGATGTCTTTATTCCGCAGATGCTGCTTCGCCGCCATCAGGAGGCCAGCCGCCAGAAGATATCGGCAAGCAATGCGCATATCAGCTTCTGGAGATCATATCGCAGGGTGGATGTGTGTCTTCCGTCGCGGCTCCTACCATGTTAACGCTCATGGCGATGGGCTCGGAGGATGTAGGAAGATTGCAAATGGGACGAAATGTGCTTGCCAGCGAGGAAATCATAGGACTCGGGCGGGATTTCAGGGCTTTCGGTGCAAGTGGCTGGGGTTTAAGAGATGCTGGTGGCAACAGAGAAGAAATTGTCGTGAGTGTTGTCGGAAGAGGTGTCGGCAATGTTGGCAGGAAAATAGCATAGTGCATGTCCTCAGAATAAGGTGAATTTCAAACGATTATGTGAATACAACCGGATCTATTGCTGACTAAAGATAAGGATAGTGCTGATTGGTCGCAGACATTCGGGTGGTGAATAAAGCTATGATGACGCACGGACTCCCACGACATCGCGTTTTATCACTCGCGTCCCACCACAAGCTCTAATTCACCTCCAGTGTTTTCCCTCGGTTCAACCGACATTTTTCTAATTCAACCTCGCAAATTCATGTAATTATATATTTTCACCGAATGGCCCCGGCACCGTCACCGTCACCTTCGCCGTACGATGCGTAAATCAGACGCTCCACCGAAGCTTCTCAAACGAGTCGCCGGAAAACCTCATGCTTCGAGCGATGACCATTATGAGACAGCGTTCCAGAGTACTAATCAGAGCTTCACGGATGTCAACGCAGACCCCGCATCCTCATCGTCTTCACCCCCACCTGTTCGAAAAGCATCCCGACCCGCCTACCCCCGTAATCAACGGCAATCATTCAGGCCGCCAAAGCCTGGGTTTTTCAAACACAATGAGTCGATGAAAGAGCAAACAACAGATGAGGACATGAAGGTGACAAAGGGCTCGAGTTTTCGAGTTCCGGTTGGCAAAAGGCCTGCCGAGCCCGCTGGGGGCATGTTCGACGAGATGGCTTATGGCAACAGACCAAAGAAGAGACTAAAGCCCCTGACTTCCACCAAAAATATTCATGCGCCACCCGCGAAGACTTATGGTTCTAAAAAGTTAGGGTCGAGCGCAATTGGTCAGTCGGTCGCTTGGAACTTACTTGAATCGCGGCTATGACAGTGGCTAATATTACGCCAGGATACGGGAAATCGAATCAAAGTTCAAAGTCTTTGACTATCCCACCATCGTCTAATAATGCTTTCGACTCTGATTCGGATGTTGACTTGGTGCCACTTGATTCCTCAAACTCAACAGCTCTCACATCTGCGCCTAATAAGCAGAATTCTCGGATAGCATCCAGGAAAGGATTGGGCACCTTGGAAGATAGGAAGATAAACTCAACAACATCGATTCGAAGGAAGCACAATTTATTGTCTCAATTCCCATCTCAGTCAGACTCTCTCGTAGGGAGTGACTCGACACAGGAGAATACAGAGTCTGGGATTTTCGCAATACTCAAACGATGCGATGACGGTCCACTGTACTCTAAAAATAGTAGTTTTACTTCGTCTACGTCGAACCCTAGAGCGAAGACCAAAAGTTCAAATCTTGACCCCAACTCGCCGGGATCCAGCTCCCCATTAAGCTCAGCTCCGGCATCACCCCATCGCACTTTTCAACCTCTAGAAGACGACATTCCCGACGTCGAACCTTCGAGTCAAGATCCACAATGTCCGATTTGCCATGAAGCCGTCGAAGGAGAGCATCTTTACACTTTCATAGCCGATCATCCCCGCATGAACGTCCGGGCGCAAAGCAAGTTCTGCCGCGAACATCAGAAAAGAAAGGCGGAAACGGAGTATAAAGGAAAGGGGTATCCCGAGATACGATGGCGAGAATTCGACAAACGCATAGCAGATTACTGGCCGCAACTAGAAGCTGTCCTGATGGGTAATGCCTCTTCACATTATAGAGACAGGCACGATGAAAAGGTCACCAAAGGCGAAGACCGGACGCTATTATCAACCATCACAAAAGAAGAATTTAGCTCTTCAACAACTGGGTATTATGGCTCGAGAGGTGCGCGAGTCATGATGGAAGCTATTACCAACAATTTCGCACCCCAGATCCGAGAACTCGCGCCCAAGGATAAAGTTATCTCTTTCGGTGGGATTTCGAACTTTGTTCAGGCGGTGCTGGTACCGGAATTAGCCACGTTGCTGGTTATGGAGGATATGGACGTTGACGAAGAGGAGGCGAGAGACATCATAGGAGAGAGTGGGGCTGTTGGTGATCTGGTACACGAGGAGGAAGATGATGCGAATCGGAAGCGGAAGGGCAATATGATTAGTGTCCATGGTTCTCAGGATATATAGGATGACGATCTTACAGAGGATGAGGAATGAAGACGTTCGTAAGTCTCGCCTCACCATATACGAATAGTGGAATATTGTGGGTGGGATATTTGGTGTTGATCTGGCATTTTAGCGAAGCATTTTTGAAGCTATTCTACTCGAGCTGCCTGTTTGAGAACAGTGTGCGTCTCGTTGGGTCAATTGCACGACATAGAAGACTAAAATCAAAAGGATTACTATACTCCCTACCTGGAGCGTTTAGCTCATCATCCTATCCCGATGTCTGTGACAGGTTTTAGATGCTTGCTACTGCTCCTCCAGCACCCAATTCTAGCCAATCAATCCTTCATGTCCTTCGTTCTCCAAGTTCTCGTTACCATCTGAGACCTTTTCCACAACGGGTCACTAGGTAGCTTCATTTCAGTATCACATGCCTACAATCCCCGCAACTACTTCCAACTTCCCTGTCCACGACATACATAAAAGCTCTCGCCTCACTCACACCAAACACCAATGTTCGCGAGAACATCTCTGGTTTGAATAACACCATGGATGGAGGCATATGATATGTTTCCAAACATTACTTACGTCGCCACCCCCTATGTGGACTCTGGGTGCTGGTATTTGGATACGCAATTCCGGGCTTGGGGAATGCCAAAAGAGTGTTTGGAAAAATAACATGGGAGGGAAACTTGGGTGATCTTGCTGGACTTCTTGAGGTTTATGCTCGTTGACATCTTAGCCGGTGAACTTCATCACCGGACAGGAGTGGTGAGCTCCAGCAGCTTAGAAATCGAAGACCCGGTTTGGAAGCATGATTTGTATCCACCTTATCGACTACAAGAACAACACCCACATGCGGCGTAATCCCACATTTGTTTTGCGCGAGGTCGCCAGATGACCATAGTTATGGGTAGCTTGTACGGTTGTTCCCATCATTGGTCGAACAGAATGTGTTGTGGAGCCCCGGGAACGCCCACGGCACGTGCAACTCCTGTGTTGTTGATGGATCTGGTTTTTCGATCCAACACCGGAGGCGCAAACATAACACTGCTCGCCACCATCTGATGATCCAAGAGCTCATACATCAGGAGTTACATCACGTTGGGCAGAACCAATTGCTGGCATGCTAGAGAACCTCGAGTGTGTGGTTGGGAAGTGCAGGAGAAGAGGTGTCTTTATATTCAACAAGGAGAGCAAGCAGCGGGCTTTGTCAGAAATGAGGTAAGCAGGAGTTGCGAGAAATACTTCTCCAAGGTATATAAACTCCCTCTCACTTGCTTTCTCGGTCTTCTGTTCTGCACTGTCGTGGGCTTTGGGTTTTGATCCAGCCAGAAATATTCCGAAGTCGGATTAATGTTTGTCTTGGACTGTTTCTGGATCATTTGAGAAAACAGTGGGACTCAATGTTCATTCTGATCCGTTCCATTCCTTCATGGATCACCAAATACATAGATCTCACAATATGGGTGTTTGTCGGACTGGACTCTCAAACCAGCGACGCGACGACTCTGAATGTTCTTCCAGAATACGTTTACGAAACCCGAACATGGTCCAGTGTCCTGGTCGTTGGCTCAACAAGGTTGGGCATTTACCGGCTATGGAGCTAGGATCCACTTGATGAGTATCATCTGCTTTGGGAGATGATGCCTATCATCGCCATTGCTCTAGACTACTGTCTTGAGGACCGTGTCCTCTTGGACATAGCCCCGGCTGACTCCCCTTTTCTTTCTCTCCTCTTCCTCTTCTGGGAAGTGCCGTAATCAGTCTCACGTGTACTTTATACCCTCTCTTCCTCACCGCCTAGAGGTATATAAACCCTCTTGTTCCTCTTGTTCCTCTCGCTGCTTTTCTTCCCCTCACAACTTGGCCTATGATCAAGCCTTTTCCAAACAATGTCCGCCTTGGACTTGCCGTGGGTTATATCGGAGTGGCGAAATAGCGCATGTGTGCGCAGAGAGTCATGTCTAGAAGCTCTCCAAATACGGCCGACGACAGTCATCAGTTCGGTGTGGTGGACTGGGCCTGGGGCTTGGGACTTGGGTAGAAACAAGCATCTCTCTGAGACATATGGTTCGTGGACTGGGGTATCGTTGAGCTTTGGCAGAACGCGGAATATAGGTATGTAATGATCATTACCTACCTCCAGTACTGATGTTCATCACCAGGTGGAATCCCTAATGATGTATCGAGAAAGCTAACCGCTCCGCGCACCTGATCCCACGATCTCATCAACCACATATTCCCCGCGAATCTCTTCTACTATTGATGGATCCGACATCAAGTCACCGGAAGTTTCCTTTCAACAGTAAATCACTATCACGGGTCCCAATCCGAACGAACTTTCCTCGTTCTGAGTATAAAATCCGCAGTCTCTTCTCCCAAACCTCCTTTCTTCTTTACACCACGGACATTGGATCTAGGAATGTCCAAACGTAGAGGTGATCAAGTACATGTGCTTGCTCGGTATCTACCGCTTCCTTAACGGTCCATCACCTGGGGATGAATGTGCAAGATGTGTCTGTGGTGGACTGGCAATACATCCTCGCTCATACCAATTATGGTGCGTCCAGCAAGCTCGAGCATGTTGAAGTAATGGCTGGGCGTGTTTGTGCCTGAGTAGATGAGTATGGGAGACCCAGAGAGTGGTAAGTTTGGGATTTGAAAGGATGCTCATCATAATTATTGAATCGTAATAAGCAGATTCGGTTTGAATTCGGGAATGATAAACCCCACCGTTTCTTGTGGAATCTAAAATTTCATCCATCGACCTGGTTTCAAAAGTAGTTCTGACTTCCGATCACTTACCTACCACTCCACGGTACCTTTGTCAGCTTCATCGACCGGAAATCACATGCCTTAGGGGAGAATCCCTCCTGGCTGTATAAACCTCCTCTTTTCCTTCATCAAGTTATTCCTTCCCACATTATTAACAAGCTTTGGTTCGTCCAAAATCCAAAACTCAAGCGGCATGTTCCAAAATCACTCAACCAAGATTTGCATGGACCAGCTTCGAGAACCATCTGCACGAGATGATATGGTTGTGAGGGGAGTGTGTTCGGAGACGAGTCTGGTTGAATCAAAACTGGATGAGGACGGTGGAGCATGGCCGAGTTGGGGAAGGTCTGTGTGATCGGAGGAGGTATATGGATAAGGTAATAACGAAGATCTTCAACATTTCCATGGAGAAGTAAACGGCTGAGTATTACGGATCCTCCTTCTAGTCACTGTTCAATTCAAGCGTGGGTAAGGATTCAATGACTGAAATCGGCACGGTCTCCAGGATTCACGTGCTCTAGCCGAATCTCGCTCTTGTTGACTATAAAGCCTCCTCAGCCCCTTTGATTCTTTTTCATCACCTTACATTGACTATCGGACCCAGAGCCCTCCTCGGAACAAAAATTAACCTCTCGACCATAACATGTGGGCGCTGGTACTTGGCTAGATCCCAGTAAAAAGCAGGTGAATGTCCAATACGCTGAGGGGCATGGAGCGATGAGTAATGAAAAGCACTCAAGGTCCTTCCGTATGGCGTTGGTTAAGTGATCGACGATCGTTAAATCTTCGGCTGCGGATGCTTGATGTGGTTCCGGGGTTTTGGAGTGATGCCGGTTCTCATCCGTTTCAAACCTAAGGGTAATTATTCGCTAGAAATTCATAATTGGTAGCAGGATCGGGCTGTTCCTCCTCTGACGGGCAAGCAATCTTGGAGAATCTCGCAAGTGTAACTATACAAGAAGGCGTCTTTTCGTCTAGGTGTTTCGTGAGTACTCATTAATCCTACCAAACTCCTAAAGACTTCGTCTTTGTCAGCACCTTCGTCCACTCCTCACCTGTTTTAGCCCATCTTTTCTTTCCTTTCGCCCATAAATACATCATCACTCCCCCTCAAGTGATTCTTTCTCCGCACAAAGGACCAGCCGGCTGAAGGGGCTCACATAGAGACGTTGAGGACATTGATGCTCGCGTTGGGGTTGTCTTTGGTCCTACACCAGAATCCCTTCAAGCAGGCCATATGATGGCCACCTTGACCATCGCCTGGTTACATGGATCATACAGTCTTCAATAACGACATGATGTTGCTGTGATGGGCTTGGGAGTGATACGGGCAACCCAAATCTTTCTTCACAAGGATAAATCTCGCTCGGACATGGAGGGAGCTTGAAGTTTGAGAAATTAGGTGATCGTATGAGAATGATGAACTTCATCACCGTTTAGAGTAACTACTGATCTTCGGTGATGTTCAATGGCTTCCAAAATGACCTATGTCCCGATCAATGTCGTCTCTGAGGCCTTAGATGCGTCAGGAAGCAGCTTGTGCCAGTAAAATCCTTCACTGTCACGTGCTCCACAGTACCTCTTACTGCCGAGTTCTGTTCTATAAGTACCCCTTCATCTTCTCAATCCACTTCCCTACCTCACATCAAATTTGAGCGGTCTTGCTTCCAAAAATTAAGGCTAAATGGAGTAATGTCTCTTCTGGATTTGGCCTGGAAGTTCAAACATACATAGCGGTTATGATGTTTATACCAGGCGAACCTAGCAATGCATAAAAAATTGTTCAAACAAAATGCAATTATGTGGTTACCCTAGAGCGGCTGGTTATAGTCCAAAACGAGGTATACTCCAACTGCATGGCCGATAGTGGGGACGATGAAGTAGTGAATATGGACATTGACTTCCTGGTAAGTAGATCTGAATGCTGAAGGGCATCACCGTGTATAAGATATGGCCTCCGTCCAGAGAACTTAGTAGAATCTGTCCCTACTAGACGTTACACCTAATCTGAACGCAAGAATCGAGGGAACCGCTATTATGTAGCGGCCTGATCCCTTTCTGGCTTGTTTCTTTCAGGGTGATTCTGATATCTTTGTCAGCATCTCTTAGAGTTTCGGAGCTCACGTGCTTTTAGTGCTCAACTCCCTCAACATAAATGTTCCATCCTCTTTGCCAAAACCTTGCGCGCAACACAAACGGCATTGTTCCTGAAAGCTCACCAAAGTAGCAGAGGAGCGGCTCTTTGTTCGGAGTTGTGTATCCTCGTTGATCTGTCGATGAGCCATCCCCACGGGACATTAATCAATGAAGAACCCCTTACGGCGCTGAATATCCCAGTACAATGGCGCCGAATCTAAAAGAAATGTCAAGCAAAGATGATGGTTTTTGGTTGGTGTATGGGTTTGAGCTTGTAGTTATGGAACCCCGTTTTGAGAGCTTGATTCAGCCCGCATTGCTTCATGTAGTACTACTGATGATGGAGCTTGCCATTATCAAATCGTCGAGAATATCTGCACCTATAATTAGTGATGGCCATACCAGTGTCAGCTTTCTCTTGGCGGAAAAGGAAAAGTCATGAGTCATGCATTGCATAGTCAATCTGCTCGTACAATAAGGCGCAAAAGGGAGCAGAAGAAAGACCATGTAAATACAATACGTTACAATACGATTAGGCTCCGTTTGCGCCAACTCCGAGTAATATCAATCCATCCAGCCACGCTAACTACTCCCAACCCTCAGTGCCGCTCAGTAGGTGAATATGCGTCTGAGATATGCACAGGATCTGCCGTAGAAGGGAGTTCCCCTCCATAAATTTGGTGTTCAGGCGCATAGCAGTTCTGCTCCTGTTTCATCCACGGACTATGAGCTGATCCACCAAAGTAACTCTGCGTCTGATTATCAGAAGGCGCAAGCACGTCTGCCCTCTCGTATTTCCTTTTTCTGGCGAGAAGCCACCATAGCAAAATTGTGAATGCAGCAATAGCGGCACTGATGGCGATTCCGACTCCAATTCCGGCGCCAAAGCTTGGAGTCGATGTTTTCGGTGGTGCGGAAGCTTGTATCGTTCCGGTAGCGGATTGCTGTGAGGAGGTGGCGCTCGGGATGCTCGATTGGCTAGGGCAAGAAATCGAAGCAGCTCCGTTTGACGTGCTAGGATAATTTATAAAACTCGCGTTGCCCCAATCGAAGCCGAAATGAGAGTCGCAGCATTCCTGAGTATCGGGACCGCGACCGCAGCAGAGTTTACCATCTTGACAAGGCGTTACAGCCACCGAGGTATTCAGTGGCTCTTCTGGAAGTGATTGTTAAATTATGTGAACGTGCGTAAAGGACGTATATGGGGAGGAAGGGCATTAAAGTTGCATTTGCGGGACTTACCAGTTGAGCATACAGTGGCACAATTTGACAATGTGCCCCATTGCTTATCGGTGCATCCTCCACGATAGGTTGCACCATATTGCCATGAATAGCAAAGACCGTTGGAGTAGCAGAGGTCGGTGTGTGAAGCGTCAGTTGCGTAACAACATGAACCTTGTTGATTGCCGCCGTTGCAGGGCTGGTAACCTGGAGCAAGGCTTCCATCTCGAAAGTAGCAGGGGACAGAAAAAGCGAATATGATGAAGTAAGGGAAGATGAGAGCAAGCTTAAATGCTGAGGAAGCCATCAGATGATTGTGTACTGAAGATGGAAGTTCTTGCTTTCTCTCCGAGGAGTCTGAAGGTTTACAGCACGCCCACCTCCAAGGTAGGATCTAGCTGACTTTTATCTAACCCTGCCACAACACTGGGCCCGCCCGGCGTTGCGTACAACCTCATGTTTGTGCGGCACAGTTGCACAGCCCAATTGCTTCTCAATGAATACCGACCCAAGGGACATATTTTTGGGACCTTACATCGTATTGTTCGGTTAAAAATAGAGACATAGTTTTGAGTGAAGGCTGGCGTTTGCTGCGGAACTGCGAATTCTCTTTGGTTGAGTTGAGTGAGAACTGCGCTTTCGTCGAGCTGAACGGCCATGGAGCCGTTTATTTTCCAGATTAAATCTTCTCAGATCTAAACGGAGATAGCAAACACTCATTCAACAAACCCAATTTGCTGGACATGATCGTGAGAGAAAGAAGAAGAAGACATGAAGAAGAAGAGAAAGGCCCTTTAACGATACGAGCCAGGCATCGAGGCTTGCTGTCCGGAATATACTTTTTCCGCGCCGTCGATCTTCATCGCTGAGCTGAGCCCCTAACCTGCACCCTCTCAAATTGTCTGTGCACAACTTTTGTATGTTAGCCACGCTCTCACAGGCTTGTATTGACATTTCATCTTACAAACTCCCAGCAAAGAGGACGAAAAGTACAAAACGTTCGCCATCCGAGCCGAAGACCGCCATGACTCTTGTTTTGCCTCATCCTGCAATGTATAAACTCAAATGAATGGTATTGGCATGATTACGATTAACAGTTACTGATGAAATTGAATGAAGAGCAGGTGTATGCAAGTCGCCCGAAGCAAGTTGGACTATCCTAAGCAAATTCCTTATCGGGAGCAAGCCCGAACAAAAAGGGAACAAAAGCGGCATATCAACCCTAGAAAGAGAGACAGCGAGGTGTAGCATAACCCGAAGTTAGTCACAATGCAAAACCGAGATATACACTCGCTTCTACACTCTCAAGAAATGTGAAAAATTCTCGGGGGATTGGGGGCTTTAATGGTTCTAGTCCTATTTTGGCTTAGCATTATTCTTTGCTGAAAACATTTTTGAAGTATTTCTCTCATAGGTCTTCGCTCGAGTTCCCTTGTGCAGCATCGTACCACCAAGGTATTTAAGTCCTGCTACTTGTTCAAAAGCATTGCGTTGCCCATGCAGCTCCAGGCCAATTGGCAATAGCTACGCGTTCGGTACCAACAGGACGGAAACCCCTGCTGCGACCGAGACCCGGGATCCCGCCTCGTCTGGCAGGTCGCTACTGAGTTAGATGTAGGGGGGAGTGTATGATATGACCCGAATGGCTCGAGACGCCCGAGTGCCTACAGTCTACTGAGTGGGTAAAAGGATTGTTAGGGCTTTCTGGGGAGAGCTGTTAGATGCTCAGATGAAGAAGCGCCTCCTGACTACAAACGTTCTATCCAGACATCGGAAAGGCCCCTCTCAATTCACATTGACAATGGACGGATGGTTTCACCGGCGACGTGGATGCCAAGGCGGAAGAAAAGAAAACAGTTCCATTAGAATTTCCTTCGGTATATCAGTCAAGTGTGCGAGTCAAGCTCCAACGGCCTATGCCGGGGTCTATGCCGGTGTCTATTCCTTCGTTTGTGCTGTGCGGTAGTGATGATGAGGCGAAATAAGGAGAAGAAATTGCGGAGTACATCCAAGTGGTTTCAAACGATGAGAGATAGTCCCAGCTTTAAGAGGCTCAACGCCACCGCGGAAAGTATCCTTTACCTGGATCGTTGCGTTCGACAGTTCGGCACTTATACACCTCACCAATATGACGCCTCGAGACGATTTACTAGCGATTCTGATCGCGTTCTTGGTCATTGATACCATTGCAATCGCTCTGCGATGTTTCGCTCGAGTAGGACTTGTAAAGTCTTTCGGTCTAGATGACTGGGTCATGATGTTAGGCTATGTAAGTTCTCTTCCAGGTCTTTGGACGCCCTTTCCGTCTCTTTCCCTCCTCGCTGACTACTTTAAGGCTGCCTTTGTGGCTCTTTGTTGCGTTCTCTTCCTTGCACTCCATTACGGACTTGGGCGGCATATGACAGAGCTGGAGCCGTGGCAGTTGATAGAAGCCGGAAAGTATGTCAAGGCGGCTAACACCACTATCCTCGACCTCGCTGCTAACCTCTTTCATTGCTAGTACTTCATTGCTGGCCAAATGATCTATGCTGCGGGCTCTGGTTTAGTCAAAATCAGTGTTGGCTTGCTATTATACCGAATCGCGCCAAACCAGATCTATCGGTTCGCACTGATTTTTGTGTTACTAATCATCGGAATTTGGAGTCTAGTCACATTCTTTATCATCACCTTTCAGTGCCGACCGCTCTCTGTCGCCTGGGGTGTTGGAAAAGGAACTTGCATGAAACCTATCGTTTTGACAAAGACTGGATATGCTTTCTCAGCAATGGATATCGGATCAAGTTGGCTGTTTGCGATCTTGCCAATTCCTATGCTGTGGAATGTGCAGCTGAGCAGGCGAATAAAGCCATCAATTATCGGCATTCTCGCTATAGGTGTTGTGTAAGTCTTGCTTCACCACTTTCCGGTAATCATGTTGTTTTCCTGACCCTGGGATAGTTCTAGTACTGCTACCATCGTTCGACTCAAGCATCTGATAGCTCTCACTACCCAACAGGATGTACTATGTAAGTTAAGGCCTTATATTTTCAAGACGTTAACTAAGAAGGCTTCTAGTTGCCATAGTGACGGCTCAGACGTGGTCGGTCCTTGAACTCGCAATTGCGATCCTTGCTGGATCACTGGCAACTCTACGGCCGATACTCAAGTTCATGAACGTCCATGGTTTGGGAAGCAGTGGCGGAACCCCTCGAATTAAGCTCAGCAATACGGACGGTTATTACAGTGGTCATCATGAACTTGGTCATATCAAACGTCCACTCAAGGATCACGGACAAAGCTCCAAGGTAGAAGCAATCAGGGGGGACACAGACAGCCAGGAGTTCATCTTGGAGGATAACAACATTCAGAGGAAGACCGATTTCACCATCTCATACAGCCGCGCATAGGCGATTGTTGCCAATGTCTAGATTTCGAAGTTGAGGGGAGCGCGGCGAAAACCAAACATGTAATTCCATTCAACTGTTATCGGCCAGTGCTCGCGCCGCTTTGTAGCCAATTCCATTCATCAGCAAGAGCGAGTTTCGCTGCTTGTACTCACAGTAGTATGTGTGTTGCAACAAATTCTAAAGAATGACCTGATCTTTGTGCCGCTGTAACCAGAGTCATTCCAACAGACTAATGTGCTTGCGGCCTCATATCGGTCATGGCGAAGGCTTACAATTTCAAAACTATTTCCGAGGTCCCGCAAGTGTTCACTATCCACAAATGAGAGCTGGATAAGAAAACAGAATCATCCAGAAAACAAGGGTGAAATGCAGGGGAAGCTAACGTGGTCACCGTTTCGGAAATTGCAGTCTGCAGTCTGCACAAACTGCTAGTATGATCTTTCGCCTGTCCCGGTTTGGCGCCAAAGTTCTCCCATACGTTTTAAACCTTGTCTTTGTGGGAGCGTACGTGAGTGGATGCAGCACTCCTAGTTACAGGGGGGTGAAGACTGTAGGATTCGACTGATAAAAGAAACCGGGGCGTATGCGGCGTAGCGAGGGTGTGATTAGCATAACCTCTTAGACCTCTTCGTTATGAATAGCCTTGGTCCAATTCTAGACGCGTCGCCATGACTAGTTTACGCCGCAGCAACAAGCGGTGTGGGTGTGGGACGATACATAGCTTAGATAGGACATTTGGCCAACTCTGGCTCAGCGCTTTATTTAGTCGCCTCAAACACCTCTTGACCTCGCTATCAACTGTCAATCACTTCACCGAATAATATATCTTACTTTCATAATTCTCCCTCGAGTACCTGCTATCCGAAGAAATGGCGAGCGAGTCCGTCGGAAGAGGCGAGTTGGACTATCGAAGAGCTTACTGCAGAATGGCTCAGCCGAATTCTGAAATTGAAGGTCAAGGAGGCCAAGATTCTGAACACCATCCACGGGACCGCAAGCAAGATCATCCTCGAACTGTCTTACGAGGAAGAGCCTCCTGCTGGTATCGCTCCGCATCGAGTTTGTGTTAAGGGTGGATTCCGGGAGGAACTGCGCAGATTAGGTCTCAACGTCGTGTACCGCCGCGAATCGGAATTCTTCTACTATATTGCGCCCAAGGTGAACATGAGGCTACCAGTCTGCTGGTATGCAGGTACCGACAAAGTCAATGGCCAGGGCATCATCGTTTTGGAAGATTTGACGGCTGCAAATTGTACGTTTGGAGAGTGCCTGGAACCCTGGCCAGTCTCCCGTGTTGCTGCCGGGCTTGAGCAGCTGGCAGAGTTGCATGCGAGGACTTCGGGAGCGACATTAGCCTCCTACCCTTGGCTCATGTCTCAGATGAGGGATGTGATTGTGGGCATGCTCTCTCCTGGAGAATGGGAAAAACGTTTCCATCCTGATGCTGCCCCACCGGTCCCTGCACATATGGTCAATCGAGAAAGGATGCTAGCAGCTTTCAAAACTCTTTGGAAAGTGGAGCCGAAAATGCCCTGTGCGTCTTCATGGTGATGCTCATATTAGCAACACGTTCATTACCGCTGCTGGTGAACCAGGATTCGTTGACTGGCAAGGGCCTCACATTGGATCAGCTATGCATGACGTCGCCTATTTCCTGGTTGGAGCCCTCACTATTGAGGACCGTCGTGCGAGCGAACGCCAACTTTTGTCCACCTATCTAACGGCATTACATGCTGCTGGCGGGCCGGAATTCGAAGTTGACGACATATGGCTCGAGTACCGATATCACAACCTACATGGCTTCGTCTGGCCGCTATCAGGCCCACTGATGCAGATAAAGGAGAGAGTCGACGAGATGTCACTGCGCCACTGTGCAGCAATCGAGAATCACAAATCTTGGAGCTGTTGGAAGCATTGCCGCAATACCAGAAGGCGTAAAGGAATGAATGAAGAAAGCCCTCATCTCGCTCACGGGAAGCTAGAATATCAACCGAGTCCTGAGCTTGAACTTCGGCGGAAGCTTGGTGAAGTCTTGGGAGGCATATGCAAGTAAGGTCTTGTTTTGAGTAGTTGTGTAGCCAGAAGTGATTCGGCGGGTCTAGGCATTCGAGGCGGTTTCAATATGAGGAGATTTTACAGCGCGTCCGTAGACAACCAACAATAATGCTCTGCTAATCTTCTCATTTTGTGATGGAAATAACGGGAAGTGGATGAACTACGTGGAGCATGTGTCAGCAGAAATAACCCCAGCTGTGCTTTTCTCGTTGGTTTCAATTGTAATCGCCCTTTTCCGCATAAAGTAAACTGATAGGAAAAAGCTCATACATAAAAGGTTCCGTCTTTTCCTCTATCGTTAACCTTGCGGGATATGAAATCTCCCAGCCTATCCTCTATTCTGGCTCTGACGAGAAAAGTGAGATGAAACCTCGGGAAAGAGGTGTTGGGCTTGTAACTTGATACGTCTTTGCAGAATCATTGGGCAGTTAAAGTTTCTAAGTACTGTGGGTGTCATGCGGCCTTTGTACAGTCATGAAAAGGGTGTATTTCAATATGAGAAAACGTGCGCCAGAGGCCGAACGAGGAGACGACGGAGGTTGAGGTCGGTTGACCTAATACTCTTCCTGAAAAATGCTATTACTTACTCTTCAGACATTCATTATTGTAGTGCCTCAAGGATTTCTCCTCACGTATAGATGAGTTCCCATGGAACCATTGATATCATCAGGCCCGCATGGTTCTTTCGTCAATCGAGCGGAAGATCCATATTGGAAGCCCATGCTTGATACAATTTAGCTAAGCCAGATAGCAGGATAAGTCTAATAAGTACCTATGGGTTGGTGAGTATTAGGTATCGAAGGATGGATATTTTGGGTTCAAAGCCTCGGGTGAGAGACGATTACGCTTGACCCGAAATGGACAAGGGTACCTTCCACGGTTCGCCCAACTTCGTGAAAGCATCAAAAGAAACAACTATGAAACAAATGTATTCACGATGAACTGTCATTCCTAAAATAATGCCAGAGTCTACTCCTCCCATAGGTAAGCCATTCTTACGAAGACTAGTTCCATTGGAAATACAATCAGGAACACATAACCGCAGGTATCGCTGCTCTTCATCTACGCAACTGCTCATTTAATTTCTGTCTCAGCTATATTTCCAAGTATCTTAAACATTATTGAAAGAATATTCAGACATTTCAGAAGAAATGAAGCCAATAATTCCATAGGTTATACGTATCGTATGTCCTAGAAGACATGGCTCGGAGTCCACCAAAAGTCTCCGCAATCATTATGATCCTACTCATGGCGTACAATACTGGGCTAACAATGCGAATTATGGTCAGCGGACCATCCCACCGGAAAGACATCGTCCTGAATTGCATCGAAACAATAGCCGTGACCACTGCTACTAGAGCGCTCACCCTCCACAGCCAACGTTCCACAAGTGTTGGAAATGTCGAATTCCAGGAGATAAGATGGATCGCCCCGAAAGAAGCTCCAAGGAGGCATGTCAATGGCCAAAATCTGGACATATAAAGTATTTCATCCCATTCTGTAATAATCATGGGGTCTTCGTCAACTTCGCGCTCGAAAATCATCGTGCCTTTTTTCTCGACGTCGGTATGAATGGTTACGGCTTGTCCGCTGCTGGTGTTCTTTTTTCCTAAATCTTTCCTCTCTTGTTCTACATCAAAGCATATAGAAGTGTTATCTTCAATATACTCGCTTCTACTTCTACTTCCGACGCTGATATTAACCACCTCATGCTGGCTAGTGGACTGTCTCCCATCGTCGGTAGTTATCTCTTCGACTACTCCCGAGGGTTCACCAACAGGGTCGTCAGAACCCGCCCTCTTCGTTACTATTATATCATCATCCTTGCAGTCTCGCGCGATCAAATACCAAGCTATGTTATTCGATGGCTTCGCAGCCTGCTCGTTAAAGTCGTAGGTATCCTCCATCGATAAAGAGTCAAATATCCGTTGTTGCTCAGCCGTCATTTCCGGAAGGGTGACGAAACTCGGTGTTGCGATGTCTTTCGGTTTTTTCCACCAGAAAAGATATGTAATGATGGCACAAAACACGTATGCCAGCGTCATTGCCTCTAAGGGTGCCAGTGGAAGATTGTGCGCGGCTCGCGTGATGCACTGCAAGAGAAACCAGCTAACTTGGCAAAGTGCAGTGAGTTTGACAAGTCCATCTGCTTTGTTCTTATCGCGGATGAGATGTTCAGAGACGCCCCAGCTCTCGCGATCCTCCCAGCTGATGAGCTCGTTGTTTAGCAGCCATGCATACTGCCCTGGCCAAAGAATGCGGTGGCCCGTTTCTGTTCGATACCGGACGCCCATCATACCGATGTAGAAGCCGTGTATGAGCCGCAAGCCGTTATTCGTCGCAGCTGCTGACCGGTTTACCATTTTCCTTGCTTGCAACCACTCTTGTAAAGCTTCCAGACATTCTAGCTCTGGTGCCATTACCATTTTAATTAATTGGAAGAACTTATGATACAGTCGTAAACGTAGCGTAACGTGGATTCGGGGATGGATGGTAGTCCAAGTAGAGATTATGATGGTAAAGAGAGAGGATGTGATGATCGTCCATGTTCCTCGTCCAGTCGATTCCGGGGTCCAGCCCTGAAGTGCATCGATTGAGGTCGTATTGTTCATCGTGTTAAAGTGAATTCGCTACTCGGTCAGTAACCGTCGCTCGTAGAGGAGGGACGTGGTCTAGAGACATGCTGTTATTCCTGATCTGCACCTATATCTACACTCCATTCCCAGCGCTCCTAGTACAGTGGTTTCATCCCGTGCAGGTGGCGGACATGCTCATACCTTATTTGTACAATCTATTGCGGCACAGCAACTACCTTCCCCCTGCGGCGCTTATCATCATACTGAGATTGAGACTGCATTCATCCAAGTCCAATCGAAATTCCATGACATGTTTCTCTTTTAAGTATAGAAGCCAGCCGACCTCATAGATTCTGACATTTTCAGTAAAGAAAGATTAAGGTCCGGTGCATATTAACTGTGTATAATTGAGGACTGTTGCGATGAATCAAAATACACGCTAATATATATGTAGCTAGATCCGGACGTAGGTATTTGATCCTATTGGTAATAGTATTTAAACTCCTGTCTCGTTAAGCGCCGACTGCACGTGCAAATTCACACCAACTTCAGTTCACTTAACTACCTACAACAATCTAACTCTTTTGTAGAGGACTTTGAACATACAATCTGCTCTCTGGATCTCTCACTATACCCAGAAATCTACTTCCATCACAATTATATTCTATCTCTCCATTCCTTAACCTTTGCCGCAGTTATGGCCTTGTTTTCTACAGTCAAGATGGTTGGTTTGAGCCTCGCTGCGCCTTTCGCATTTTACTTCACTTTACTAGGACTGTTAGCCACATTCCCAAGTCTTCAGACGCATGCGTTCTACCTTCATCGGGTCACATTGACATGGTTCAAAGACCTCAACACTCCGGAGATGTTCGGTTTCTTGCCAAACCAAGTCACTCCCTTCTCCATTACCACAGAAGATGGTGTTGACCTACATGCCTGGCACGTTCTCCCGCTTGGAACTTATCGTCGGCATCGAAAGGAGCTGCTTTCAAGTCCGTCGGGATACACGAAGGATATAATCAGTAAACTCAACTTTCGACTGCTGAAGGATGATCCAGAAGCCAGGCTTGTCATTTATCTTCACGGCACTTCCGGGACAATGGCTTCCGGTTTTCGCCCAGATAGCTACCGTGCAATTTATTCCGGATCGCCTACTAAGATACATGTCGTCACAATCGACTACCGTGGGTATGGGCTTTCTACTGGCCTCCCCTCTGAAGATGGTTTACTCCTCGACGCCCTCGCTCTTTTCGACTGGGCTACCAAAGTTGCTGAAATCCCTCCATCCCGAATTGTTCTTTTTGGTCAATCTTTGGGCACAGCAGTTGGTGCTGCCTTACTTGAGCACCTGGCCACCCGTTCCGTTTCTCTTGCGGGCGTAGTCTTCCTTGCAACTTTCACAGACGTTGCGACTTTATTGGAGACCTACCGCATCGAAGGCATCATTCCCGTGCTATCCCCCCTTAGCATATTTCCGCCTGCTCTCACTTTCTTCAATGGCTTCCTCCGAAGCACGTGGCTCACGAAGGATCGCATGGCTGAGTATGTACGGCTGAGTGATCGATATGACATCACATTTATTCATGCCGAAGATGATGCCAATATTCCTTACATGCATTCGGATAGGATATTCTGGCATGCTGTGAATGCATCATCCCCGATGTCGTATGAAGACCTAGAGCGGGAAAAGGAGGAGCGGAAAACAGATTTCGGGCCGGGGGGTTGGTCGATTGAATGGTCCACAGAAAAGGGAGTCATCAGGGAAGAGATATTAAAGTATGGTGTACATGATAAATGTATGGCTTATCCGGTAACAGCACTAGCTGTATTGAGGGCATTTCGAGCTACGGATTCAGAATTCGAGAATTAGGTATGTTTCGGAGCTATGAACTGGTTATCACGGAGCCTGTCAACGCTTTTTCTTTGACTTAGACATGATACCCAGTAAAGTATGACACTTTATAAAGTCCTAAGTACCGTACCTTCGGGCATGGTGATGGTTAGACGGGGGCTTGAGTGGATTGGGGTGTGTGAGGTGTTTGAATGGGTGTTTGAAAGGGAATAGGAGGGCTTGTAGGACTTAGTGTCAATCTCTGGAATTGATATAAAAAGGAAGGAAGTATCACTTAAGATACAAGAGTAAGAGAAGATGACAGCAGAGTTATTACCCAAGAATAAAGGACCCCTTTAAACTCCATCGTTATTTCCAAGAGGACCTACACACCTTATACACCTCCGAACACCCTCTTCCCTCCCGTCTCCAAGCACCATCCGCGAAATCAATACAGCCCACTTCGAACTCGACCCATGCCGGCCAGCCTCAAACCTCCCTCCATCAGCCCTCAAGCATTTGGCTCAATATTTCGTAAACAATCGTCCATTTCCGGTCGCCCAGACTCAGAGTGGCTGGCTTGTCCCATCCATTTCGAGAGGCGAAGCGAAGGGAGTGAAGTCTGGTTGGTGGCTTGTCCGTCCCGAGCGGGCCTGGCGGAGCGGATCGGGAACGCCGTTCAGGGGCTAGACACGTGCTTTGGGAGAGGCGCTAGCGCCGTTTTGGAGGGGGGATGTTGTTTCTACATGTCAAAAGACGAAATAGATATTCTTGAGTAGGGCGGATGAGGGTACGTGTGGGTTTACAAGACAGCTAGAGACTTGGGCGGAAAGAGGAGGCGGGGTTAGATGAGTTATGTTTTTCTTTATATCGGAATATATATTCTCTAAGGCGCCAGTTTCGCTTCCTACAACTGAGTCATGGTGAAAAGATGAGTACGAAAGATGCGTGCTTGCAAGATACATGATGTGACTCGAGCCAGCAATTCTCCAGCTAGGAAACAAAAAACGCGGACCAGTATCGCTATGTCGAGTGAGTAATGAATGATGTCTTTGTGCTGGAATGCCCTTCGCTATGCGACATAAATCGGGAGGAGAGGATTATAAGTGAGGGTACATAGATACTGCAGAAGCATTACAATCGTTGGCATCAAGGGCATGCATAAAAAGTCCAGGCAACGCTCCAAAAATGCAGGAAAGATGAGGGCTGGAGAGCTGGGGCGCGTGAAATGCACATAATCGGGAATGAGATGTGATCGAGAATAAGAAGTAATGATGCTTTCTCGTAGAATATCATTTTGGCCGGGGGTGCATTGAAAATCACGAGGAAAGAATCGTAGGGCTAAGCTTTAAGCGAGGCCTACGTTATTTCTTCTCCGTTAGGGCGGCAGCAGAGGGATCGCTTAAACGTTGACAGGTAGCTCAGGATAGCATCGGGAAGTTTCTCACATCGCTGAGACCGGAGTATGTGAGAGGGTAACGTCGATTATCTCGAAGGCGAAGCTGCGATTTTTGCAGCAGATGGTAGGAGCTTGGTTATGGCCACCAACCCATAGTCCGATAGCTCTCGATCACTTTCTCGATTTCCTCTTTCGTCATTTGAGGATGCAGGTACCTAAGCCAAGGCCAATCAGCATTCCTTGCACAAAACATGGGGTGATGCGTTCACGAGCATGGACAAACATACTCGAATCCAGTCTCCCTTTCGAATGCCCTGCCGTCCAGACTTAGATCCATGTCCTTCAATAACTCCTTCTCCATAAACGGACTCAAGGGTGTTGACTGGCTGATTCCAGCCTTTGTCTGAAGATTGGCCCAGGGATCTAGGGTCACATCGTTCACATCGTCTACGACGTGGTCGAGATTGAGGCGGGCAAAAGCGGATATGATGGTGCCGTGGAAGCCAGTGTCGATGTTGAAAACTTGACTTATTATCTTGGATATGGTCCCTTGTGCTACACGGCGTAAAGAAATCAGCGCTCCTGGCCTTGAGAAGCAGTTGCACACTATTATGGACAACTTACAGGTATTCCCGTGATCCACAATGTTGAATACAGGCACCGGTTTTCTGGGCGGAGGAACCTTTGCATACCACTCCGCTGCTGTCCATAATGCTCTAGCCACATCTTCTACATGTACCGTGTTCGTCCTCAAGTCCTCTTTCCACAACCACTTCATCACTTCTCCCAGAGATTGGTATACTCTGGCCATGCATAGCGCTGTGCATATGAACTTGGTGCTATATGGGCCATAAATATGCGCCATTCGCAACACCATCAGATTCAAGCCCTCGATCTTCGCCAGGTCCTCTTCAGCGGTCAACTTCCACTTGGCCAGCTTGAGCCATGGTTTTAATTTATCCGTCTCTTTCCGCGGTACGCTATCGGGCTTGTATACCATGCCGGTGCTGAGTTCTATAAAGCATTTGACGTTGCGTTTTGCCGCCTCCTTCCCTACCGCCATGGACAGAGCATGGGAACGCACCCGATAGACCTCATCCTCTTGTGAATATCTCGTCTCGCCGCCGCAGTTGAAGACGTAGTCGAATTGCTTGCCATTTTCTCGGTCGAAGATGCGTTGTAGGGTCTCTATGCAGCCACAAGTCAGCGATTGGTCCGTAGAGTGTGCTACAGCAGGGTACTATGGGTATAGTAGAGGACATATACGCACGTTCTCGTGAGGCGTCGGCTTGCATGAACTTCTCCCTAGAGCATGCCTCTTTGAACTCAGGTGCCAGCCAGGCCAGCTCTGGTAGGTGTTTGTCGACCAGACGTATTTCGGAAGCGAGGTTCTGCTCGTGGATATGGCGGGCGAGGAAACGGCCAACATAACCTTTCCAACACGGTCAGTATCACAAACACGTATCTAGACAAACAATCAATAGTGCCGGAGAATTAGTTCAAAGGTAGACGCAGAATACCTACCCAGACCCCCAATGATCAGAACAGCAGGCTTCTCCACGGCGGGGTCCAACTGTGCCGCATTGTCGGCCATGACGAGGTGCGCAGCGAACCGTCTCCCAAGGCTCGCGGCCTTCAAACGTAGAAGACTGGATGGTAGGAATGTCTCTCAACGAAGCACACGATGTGTTGGACTATATCAATACCAGTCTACGCCCCGCCGAGAGGTCAACTAGGGTGTCCAAGTGTTCCGCTGTTCGCGAGCAAAGCTTTGACTGCCAGCAAGCTGAAGCTTCAGAGAAGGATGCGCTTTGGGGGTTGAAACATGAAGCGGAGGTGCAGGGAACGCGGCAGAGTCAAAGTATGGGAGAATTGCGGAAGGCCCAAGATACGTTCTTCAAGACGGCAATCTGCAGCTGGGAACGAGTGGGCGCGTGCTGCGTTATGCAAGAGTCAGTGACATGCAGGAGGCAGCAATTTAAATGCTCAGGCGTCAGGCCAAACAGTTAGGTCCAACCTATTTATTTATCATGGAGCAGGACTGGTGGGCAGCAGCGAGGCGGATTGAAACTCGCCTTTACCACACCACCACGACCACGACGGCCTACACTTGTTGCTGTCACACACCCTCTTCGTTTATACATGTCCGACCTCAGCCAGGCACAAGGAACAAGCGGCACCCGCACCCATCCATCCCGCGCCAACCAGCACAGCAGCATGAAAGTCGCAGGTGTTGAGGCCCCAGCCATAACCAATATTAGGCCAGCGCCTTTCCCGTAAACCTGGCCTACAAGCCCGCTCCTCGTGCCCTGTTCCCAGCTGCTTGCTGCGTCTGCGAGCGGGAGTCCACCGAGCGAACGCCTCCGCTACCGGCCCCCATCGATCCTCCCGCCAAACACGAAAATTGGACTTCCTGTGGCGCCCCGTCGTGCAAGTCCGCTCTCTGGGTGCAGCTCAACGTCTTGTCACTTGCAGCAGCATCATGCGTCAATTGTGGAGGACGCCATGCCTCGGCGCGAGAAGTATGCGCATCAATTTTCGCAGCTGAAATCTTTCCACGGACCTGAGCGATCATGGTGTGAACGCCTCGTTTCTGCACTTTCTGCCACGGGGAACTCTATTGCAAGCCCATGTTAGGATTAGTCCTGTGTCATCTGATGAAAGTCGGGACATGTTCGCCAGATCGGTGGGTTCGATTTCTATCATCTATCAAAACGGACCGTAGGTTGATAGGAGGCGCATAAGAATCATATTAATTGGACTCCATAAAATCCAATTGATGACATGAGGGATTTCTATGTAGGGAAATGTCCAACGCATCCACATATTGACCGCCTCCCCATCTAGAAGTGTCTAGATGATCTTTATTTCTTCTTTGCTGTGAAACGCACCTTCAAAAGAATCAAGTCCGCCTTACCGTCATAGACCCCACAAAAGCATTCAAGAAAATTTGCTTTTGGTTTTGAGTTGAAAGTGACTCATGCTTCGTTTCCGCGCCTACATCGTATTGTCTCTCTGGCAAGGCTGCTCTTATGTGTACCAGTAGAGGGGCTTGTTTTGAATTTTAACCTAGTAGCTATATGACAGGGTAGATTGATAGGGTCCATGGATGTGTGTATGCAAAGGCATGCAGATGCCAGTGTGATCTTCCCGCCCTCGCAGCTTTCTCGCGTTTGTCACAGGACAGGTGCAGACCGCCATGCAGCCAGGGGGACCAATGATCGTGGAACGCACATTCTTCAAACGCAAAAAAACCGTCGAGGTCGAAACGAAAACGCCGGAGCAATGGATGGACATCCGACTGCAATGCATGAATGGGGTTCACTCTTTGAAAATGCAAATATCCAAATATGTGTTTGTGTGTGCTGATGGAAATCCAGTGCTGCCTCCCTACCTTTATCGCTGCTCAAAGTGCCGCCACCAAGAATCTGCCGAAATCATACATCCGCCTTGTCACGGTCCGACGAACTAGAACTCCCAGTTCTCGTCGACAGACTTGATTGCCCAGTCGAACTTTTCGCGCAGCGTCTTGGAGAAGAATCGCTCAATCGGGACATTGAATTTCTTGGAAAAGACGACAGTAAGACGGGGATCGATGTAGTTCTTGAAGTGATAGTCAGCAGACGAGCCAGGAACGCCATTTAGTAAATCCACTTACGATTTTGGAGGTGCCAAGAGCAACCTCCTTATTGTTATCCTTGTCTTCCATCTGAACCTTCATGGTTTCAATGCGTTGGTTGAGCTTGTCAAGACTGGCGTCCATTTTCTCGACTGTTGGCCCTTTGCCCTCGGCCTCGACTTTCCCCGTCTTGTTCTCCTTCTTGAACTTCTTCTCAAGTTCGTCGACGACTTCGAGGCGCCCCTCAAGTTCCTTCGGCTTCATCTCTTTCGTGCCTTCGGCGGCAAGCTTCTCGTTGTCTTTCTCAAACTTCTTCGTGATCTTTGTGCGTTGCTCCTCAACGAGTGCCTCTTGATGTTGCTTGACCCACTCGTCATCTAGGTCCTCCGGCCGCTCAAAGTATTCAGCGCCCCGCTTCTTCTTGATCTTGGGATCGATATCAATCATCATCTGCTTGACGCGCCAAGCCTGATAACGAAGTCCGTTAATCTACAGAAAGTGTTAGTATTGGCTATCGCGATAGGAGCACTGGAGATCAATACCTTTTCCTGCATCTTCTCAATCGAGCCAGCGTGGCTGG
>AJFK01000615.1:0-13846 GCA_000467715.1 Hysterium pulicare CBS 123377
CTGAAATGCGCCCCACTACTTTTCATGTTTTTAGCATTTGGCTGTGGACTTCGACTGACTTGAAAATCTTGTAGGCATAGATATCGACCCACATATATCTCACAATTGGTCAGGTCGTTTGCGTGTCGTCGAATATGGGGAAGTTGTGGGAGGGCTCGTTAGTGTGGAACTGTAGGATACTCGTCCGACGTTGCTAGGGCCTAAGAATGGACACTTGGGGAGCAAAGTTGAACTGGACTGTATTAAAGACATCCGAGAAATTGTGTTGAATGACACTTTGGACATAGCAGTCGGACGATTAATTTGGCTGGTGTAGACTATAGCAGGTAAGTATCCAGATTCGATACCAGGCTTATGTAGACAAGGTATAGAAATAGGAGTGTATGTACAGAGTTTCGGACGTATAAACTATAATTAACATCAACATCAACATCAACACTTTATGAATCTCGCATTACTCTTCTTTTGTTCTCTAGATCAACTCGAATTCTATAACTGTATGTCTATATCTATTCTGCGGGTGAAGTCCAACCAATATAGTCAGCATCAACTACTCTCAGCGCCATCTCAATTCTCAGTGCTGCTCCAAATCTGCCGCGGGGACCACCATACCAGGCGTCACCTCCTCAACTTCACGATCCTTCCCTCCCTTTCCCGCTCCAACATCCGCCAATCCCCTATACTCTTCTTCCCCAATCTCCGCCAACTTACTCGTAACCTTCATCCCGTCTGCCAATCCATACAACTGCTGAAACATCATAATCATCGGCTTCCACTTATCAGAATCGATCCTGTTCCTATGGCCCTCCATAACCAACCCAGGATCAACATGCACCTTCAAAACCTTGACCTCAATCACGAAAACGAAATTCGCAGCCGGCGAAGGCGCCAGATCTTCCATCAAATTATGAACAGTCACGACCTCACATTCCATCTGCACAGGACACTCCCTTATCCTCTTCGGGCGCACCACCTCCGAATCCTGCGGCGTCACGCCCGCCCGACTCCATTTATCCTCGACATAGATAGTCCCCACGGCTTTCTTGCTCTCAGGCACGTCCTTTGTGCCCGTCGTGTTCGCGACTCCGTTGATGATGGCGCCCTGGGAGGAGCTGGGGAGATTGAGAACGCACTGCTTGGTTCGGAGCATGTTCTGAGGCGTTTGAGAGAGTGCGTTTAGGCCTAGGATGCAGCGGTGGCCGAGCCAGAAGGCGGAGGACATGGGTGCTATGTTGGTTGTGCCGTTGGGGTTTAGGGAGCTTATGAGGACGACGGGGGTGCCCCAGTAGAGGATTGCTGGGCTGATTGGGACGTGGGACATTTTTGGGTTGTATAGTATAATGAAGAATTTGATTGAGGCAAGGAGATGGTTTGGAGGTGATGCTGATTGTAGCTTGTGTGTTTGATTTTCATCAAGTATCTCGAGCTGGTTTATATACACCTTGATGCTGATATCGATGCTGATGTTGATGCTGTGAATGTGGCCAATCAGATGGGAGTTGACCCAGGAATAGGAGATGTGTAAGCTCCTCCATGCTTTCAAATTGTGGGAGAAGTCGGAGATGTAAAAATATCCGGATATCCATACGCTGTTATCATCAGACTAGACAGAACTCCCGTGGAGATGTAGAGACAGATTAGGCAAAGGATATGCATGGAGCACCGAGAAACCTGATTATTCTCAGGCGTGAGAGGATTCACTACCTTTCACCATGAAGATCGTGTTCTTCATATGATGTAGTGGTTTCTATATTTTGGGTTGACTACATGATTATGCGCCCATGCTTTGAAAAAGTTCAGCAACCTGATTTTGGGTCGAGTAGAGCAATTTTGAGCATCTGCGCGGAGATCTATTCGTCCATGGACGGTTTGGGGCATATGGCGCGTGGAAGCAACAAGAAAGCCATATATAGGATCCATATGACTTCTGCCCCTTCAAAGCTACCTCCGGAGCAGCGAGCCCTTTGGTGAACCAGTTGATAGTCTCCAACCCAAGCCACACTTTACCTACTACCCCAAGTCAGGTATAAGTAGGGAACTCCATTCAGAGCGTATCCCAGATTTCATTTGACTTAGTATATCGCGCCAACCATAACAAGTATACATATCGTCTAGTGAAGCCCATTCAGTCATTTGTCGTATAGTATTCCGGAAAACCAAAGTCATCCATCTTCGTTGTAGGAATCGTAATGCCCATGTCAGACATGGAATCAGAATATGGCATGCTAAGAGCAGGTTCAGCATGAATGTTCTCTGCCCAGGTTTGAGCGCCAAATTGCACATTCGTTTCATAGTTGAACGGAAGCTCGGTGCACTGCTTTTCCTGAAAGGGTGGATCATTCATCGAGGAAGGAATCCCGGCAGCAGTTCCACTATCCCAAGCCATGAGTTGAATGTTCACATCGATCTCTTGGCCGAAGCCGAAGAACACTGACATCATATCGGTGGAGTTGTCTAGCGACAAGGGATCGTGACCTGGAATCAGCGGGTCCAAGTTGTTGAAGTCTAGAAGATCCGCATTGAAGGACTCAAGATCGAATGATGTGTTCTCTACCCCTCCTTCAGTTAATGCTTGCAGTTCTTGTGCTCCTGAGCTTGCTCCTGCGCTTGCTTCGTTCTCTCTGGACTTTTGATACTCCTTTGGCGTAAGTCCCGTTTTGTCCTTGAAGATCTTGTGGAAGTATCTCGGAGTGAGTCCAACTCGCTTCGCCAAGTCCTGTAATTTCAGAGATTCGGTCTTTCCCTCCTCAATAGACGTATCGATGAAAGCACAAGCTTTCCGAACTGCTTCCTCTTGCGGATCTTCAGTGATGACTGTTTCTGGCTTGCACCTCTTACATGGGCGAAACCCAGCTTCCTCAGCTTCGGCCGCCGTCCCAAAGAAACCAATGTTGGCACGTCGAGCAAGGCGTGCCGGGCATGTCGGTCGGCAATATATGCCGGTGGATTTCACGCTGTATACAAACTGTCCGTTTGCGGCCGCGTCCCGAGTTGTCAACGCTCGCCATCGGCTTTGTTCGTTCGAAAATGACATCGTGGGACCGAAATTGAAGAAATGCTCGATTGATGGCTTGAGAGGCCCTCACAGAAGATGCTGATAATGAAAGGAATTTGAAAAGATAGGGAAATTGCGGGTTTATGAAAGCAGCAAAGGGCGTGGCTCACAGAAGGTCACCTCGACTCCGATTGGCTACATTGAAAGCACGAGAGGAAAATCGCTGATGACGCAGCATACCGGTCCGGAGACTTGCAACTTTTAACTTTTCCCCTTCGAAAAGTGTTTAACATAATCTACGTCTAGAAATGAGATTAAAATGAGATGAAAATTCAAAAGAAGTCACATGGAGTCGTGGGATTCTCGCGATCTATGAATTGAAGTCAAACGTGGATTCCTTCCCGAACGAGTCTAGTGCCACTCTCAGCCGTCATGACTTCAGTTACCCCGAACCACTTGACGCCTCATCAATCTGTCACACCATGTTACGAGACTAATTGATCTTGAGCCGAGACTCCCACCGAAATGGAGAGCTCTCAACACTCAGTCCTGCTCAAGGTATCTATCCAGGCACTTCCTCAGTCAACTGTGAAGCAGATTGGCTCGTCACAGGTTCTTGTAGATCCCAGCTCAGTCGTCAAAGAACTCATAGACAATTCTCTGGATGCACGAGCAACTGCTATTTTTGTTGAGATATCTGCTAACACTATAGATACTATTCAAGTTCGTGACAGTGGCCATGGAGTTGCTCCTGAGGACCGTGCAATGCTGTGCCGGCGATACTGTACAAGTAAGATACGTGAGTTTGACGACCTGAAGGACATTGGAGGGAAGTCGCTTGGTTTTCGAGGTGAAGCATTGGCAAGCATGGCTGAAATGAGCGGTACGCTCGGGATCACTACGAAGGTTGAAGGGGAAGCTGTTGCAGTTCTGATGAAGATGAATAAAAGTGGCGAGATTGAAGGGTGACACCACTCCCAGCAACCTTCTTTGTGATTAATCGAATGTAAACTGACACTCAACAGAGAGGAGCGAGCGTCGCATCCGGTTGGCACTACCGTGCGAGTCACAGACTTCTTCAAATCACCACCTGTGCGGAAACAAGCAGCATTGAAACACTCACCCAAATACCTAGCTAAGATCAAACGAATGATGCAGGCATATGCACTATCAAGGCCAACCATACGATTTTCCTTACGCATCCTGAAAGCTAAGAATGACAAGGGCAACTGGATGTACGCGCCCAAAGCGGGAGCGAATGTTGAAGACGCTGCGTTCAAGGTTATCGGAAGAGAATGTGCCTCTCAATGCGAGTGGACGGTGTTGGACTCAAACGGCTTCGAGATCCATGCCTTCCTTCCCAAACCCCAAGCAGACGGGTCAAAGATAAGTAATCAAGGCCATTTCATTTCCATTGATTCAAGACCCGTTTCAGCAGCTCGCGGCACCCTCAAACAGATTGTTACTATGTTCAAAAGAAGGCTCGGCAAGGCTAATTCTGCGCTCGCCAACACGAAAGATCCGTTCCTATGCATGAACATTATTTGTCCACCGGACAGCTACGATTTAAACATCGAGCCAGCAAAGGATGATGTGCTATTTGAGAACAGTGATGTGGTTCTGACTGTTTTCGAGGAACTTCTTACTTCGTTCTACCCCGAAGTGATCGAACAAGAGTATCAGCACATACAACACCGGGATGGACGAGACAAAACTGCGGATCTCCAGTCGCCTTCGGTCCCGCAGCAACCTTTTGCGCTATACGAGGATGAAGAAGAAGTACAATCATCTCCTCCTAAGAAACGACGACGAACTTGGAGGTCAAATATGTATGGTATTGACGAAGAGGACCTGGACAAGCTAGTGGAGAATCATACGGTCTCAGACCAAGACGAAAACGATGTCACCCAAAAAGAACGCCGTAGTGCCGCAATTTCAAATCCTTGGACCATCGCGAAGATGAATACTCCAGTCAAGACAAGTATTGCAGCAGTTCATGGTGGGCAACTGATGACACCACTGCGAGAGCGAAGCCTGGCACAGTTGAATTCAAGCTCTCCATTTTCGCCCCTGAGTAGACAGCAACGCATTCGTTTTGAACCACTTACACCATACTCATCGTCTTCCACAAAACAGCGAAGATCTTCCCTTGATGATGAATTAGAGCGAAGTATTCGACACCTACCTTCGCCAACACTTCAACGCAGACACAGCTCTGAAGCATTGGGGTCAATGACTTTGGTGGACGAAGAAGTCGCATTCTCGCAAACTCGTCCTGACTCCAATTTCTTGGCTTCTAGTCCCGTACATAGGGCTCCCGTCCTTTTGGGGACTTCTCTTGATGCGATCCCTGAAGCATCAACGAGACAGCGCCGGAACCCCCGCAGATCGGGAGCCTATATCCACAAACCTTTCTCATCTCCAGTCCATGACCCTCACGATGTATGGTTCAATCACCTTCCCTCGTCTCAGAGATCCTCGCGACCCACACGTCGCAAAAAGCAGACCGTGAACACCAGCGTTATCGCTTACAATGAGCCGAGTTCGAGTCCTCAACGAAGCCGGGTCTTAGACGCAGCAGAGGGTCTTGTTGACACGCTGTCATCAGAGCGAAATAGGGACATTCGAGAATTCATTGCCTCTAAGCAGTCACAACAGATAAGAAGTCGGCCTCGTGAACCTGTTCCGTTAACATGTGCAACACAGCAGACCCGTACCTCAGACGGCGACGTTGATCAGCTCAATGCCTACGCTAACCGCGAGCGTCACAATGAAGTTCCTTTAGAGGCACAGTTTCGTCCCATCAACGAACCAAGGAGAGATGCAAATTCCGAAGTACCCTCTGTTCACCCACCATTGACCGGACCTGTTCGTCATAAGACTCGACGTCGAACAACAACAGGCCATATCCATCGCACCAAATCCTCCAGACTTCCTCTCGAACGCACACCAAAAGATGATCGTATACAGAACGTGACCATCGTCCTGAGCACAACCAGCCCCAGCATCACTCAAAGCATGCACAAGCTCGATTGGACCAGGAACGGGCTTGAATGGGGCTATCCTCCCGACGACGCCTACGACGCTTTGTCCATCCCACCAACGCCCTCGCGACTGAGGCATTGGTGCGAGAAGATTGAAAGAAATTTTGAGAATTTAGGGTATGAGAAAGAGGAAGAGGAGGATGTTGAAGAAGGGAGTACCCTTGAAAAGGAGATCAAGAATGCTTTAGAGCAAAATGATGATACTATGTTGCATGAGTGCCTCGTTGCTACCTGAGTTATGATTTATTTATTGCAATTTCTCGCAGTTACATTTCCTTTTTTGTTCGTTATTTCTTATCGCATTTATTGTTTTACGTTATATATTTTATTTAACGATGGAATGTTGTTCACTTGATTTGTTTTATTGTCATGAGAAGATTCTCAGTGGTCAGCGGAAAAGTCAGTCAGCCTTTGAGATATGCACACCTTCCAATACTTATCCGTTTATTTTACAATGTATGTATTCTTACCTCTATTTCCTCCCGTACACGCAGTAGAGGGATGCAATTCTTCAGCGTCGCACGAGTACTTGCAGGAACTGTTGTCTCAATTTCACATGTACACATATTTAAGAAGGAAATAGCTCTCATTTTACACTTTTTCGAACAAATCTAGATGTCTATTAACATTTCAAACTATAAAATTTTCGCGTCTACTGTAAAGACTCAATAACGATGGCGCTAGCACCGCCTCCACCGTTGCAGATACCTGCACATCCAATCTTCCCCTTCTTCTCCCTAAGCACACCCAAAAGCGTAGTAGTAATCCTGGCACCAGACCCACCCAACGGATGTCCCAAAGCCACAGCACCACCATGCAAGTTCACCTTGTCCTCGCTCAAACCCAACAGCTTCATATTGGCCAGCGCAACAACACTGAAGGCCTCGTTGATCTCGTAAGCATCGACGGCGCTCTGCTCCACCTTGGCGTGCTTGAGCGCCTTGGGAATGGCAAGGGCTGGGGCGGTGGTGAATTTGGAGGGGTTCTGTTCTGCGTCGCCCCAACCGAGGATCTTGCCTATTGGCTTGAGATTGTGTGCTTTGAGGGCAGATTCGGAGACGAGGACGAGGGCGGCGGCGCCGTCGGAGAGGGGAGAGGCGTTGGCCGGGGTTACGGTGCCGTTGGCCTTGAAGGCGGATTTGAGAGAGCGCGTCTTGGATTCGTTGAAGTTCTTGGGCTCGTCGTCTTTGTCGACGGTGGTGGCGGGCTTGCCTCGTCCGCCGCTGACTTGGACGGGAGCGATTTCCTCGGCGAACCAGCCGGCTTCTTGCGCGGCGAGGGCTTTCTTGTAGGATCGGATGCAGTATGCGTCTTGGTCTTCTCGGTTGAAGCCATGGTCATCTGCGCACTCCTCCCCCTGCAGACCCATATGCTCCTTCTTGTAAGCGTCGGTCAGACCATCCTTCAGCACGCCGTCTACGAGGCTCTGGTCTCCGAACTTGGCTCCAGTGCGCATGTTGGGGAGGTAGTGGGGGGTGTTTGACATGCTCTCTGTTCCGCCTGCGACCACGATGTCCGCATTTCCAGTTATGATGGTTTGGGCGCCGATGATGAGGGCTTTGATGGAGGAGGCGCACACTTTGTTTACGGTGGTGCAGACGACGGATTCGGGGAGGCCTGCGCCGATGGCACATTGGCGGGCGGGATTTTGACCGAGACTGTGGTGAGCACTGTGAGTATTCCGAGTCGTTTGGAGGCATCGGAGTGAGGTCTTACTTTGCTGAGAGCACATTGCCCATAAGAACTTCCTCTACATCTGTGGGTTTAAGGCCTGCCCGCTCGACCGCAGCTAGTGGACATGTGAGCTCAATTGAAGTTGAGGAAGTATACAAGACGGTGTCTACCTTTGATCGCGTGAGACCCAAGTTGTACAGCAGTCAGACTCGACAGAGAGCTGTCGTAGCGGTGAGCTTCAGTTTTTCTGCCATGCAGGCTTCTTTGTGGAGTACCTACCCCAAGAACATGCCCGTGGGTGTGCGCACCGCCGAAACAATATAGACCGGAGGGAAAGAAGACATGATTGCAGAATGATCTTTGTGGAATGTAGCTTACAGAGAATCTGGGGCTCCGGAGAAAAGCAATTGGGAGTTTTATATTCACTTTCAATGTCCGTACGCCGGCCTGGGAATACAAAGTAGGTAAGCCCGAGGGGTCGCGACTAATCAGGGTCCCCTAGCTAGTTAGCATTGTTCACCGCCTGCGGAGCTGGATTAACGGTTCAGCCGGGGCCAAGCATCGTGAAATTTACCTTTACTCGGCCGATAGGTAGTTGGACAATTCACGCCGAGCAACGCCATTTGTTGTTCGCCCTCCGAAATCCAAGCCATGGATGACCTTTATGATGAGTATGTATTAATTTCTGACCCACCGATGTCATATCTCATTCTGTAGAGATTAAGAGTCTGATTTAAGCTAGATTTGGTAACTTTATTGGCGAAGCCGAATCCGACGACGATGTCCAATCCACAGACCAGGCTGCGGACGCCTATGTCTACGACGACGACGAGGCCGCTGAGGAGGAGGGAGGCGCGAATGACCAGGCGCTCATGGAAATAGACGATGAAGGGCCCTCGAATGCGGTTATCCTGCACGAAGACAAGCAATACTATCCCTCCGCGTCCGACATCTACGGGCCCGATGTCGAGATTCGCGTGGAAGAAGAAGATACGCAGTCGCTGGCGCAACCCATCATTGCGCCGGTGGTGCAGAAGAAATTCACGATTCAAGAGGCTGATCTACCACGGACGTTCTTCGAGAGAGAGTTCATGACCGATTTGATGAACTACCCCGAGCAGATACGGAATGTGGCTGTTGCGGGACATCTACATCATGGCAAGACGGCTTTTATGGATATGCTGGTTATGGAGACGCACGATATTCAAGAGCAGCTGGATAAGAAGAGGGGAAGGAAACGGGAGGAGCAGTTGAGGTATACGGATGTTCATGTGCTGGAGCGCGAGAGAGGGCTTTCAATAAAAGCGGCGCCGATGAGTTTGGTGCTGCAGAGTACGAATCGGAAGAGCCATCTGTTCAATATTATCGATACCCCCGGACACGTTAATTTTGTCGATGAGGTCGCGGCAAGCTTAAGGCTCGTAGATGGAGTGGTGCTTGTGGTGGATATTGTGGAGGGTGTGCAGATCAATACGGAGCAGATCATCAAACATGCGGTGCTTGAGGGTCTACCGATAACCTTGGTCGTCAACAAGATGGACCGATTAATTTTGGAGCTGAAGTTACCGCCACAAGACGCATACTTCAAGATCAAACATGTCATCGAGGAAGTCAACACGGTCATCGAAAACACCATTCCGGGGCAGGGAGAAAGTCGACGAATAAGTCCTGAGAAAGGCAACGTCGCGTTTGCATGTAGTAGCATGCGATGGTGTTTTACGCTACAGTCATTTGCGAAAATGTATTCGGACTTCTACCCTTCGTCAAACAAGGGAAGTGGATTCGGACAAAGTAACAAGAGTATTGACGCTGCGAAGTTTGCTTTAAGGCTATGGGGAGATATCTTCTTCAACCCCAGGAGTCGCAAATTCACCAGAAAGGCGATGGAGGAAGGGTCGAAACGATCTTTCGTATACTGGGTTCTCGAGCCTATATACAAACTCTACTCACATACTCTCAGTGAGAGTCCGGAGGATCTCAAGGAAACACTGGCTACGCTAGGCATTCAGTTGAAACCATCGCAGTACAAGACGGATGCGAAGGAACTTTTGAGACTTGTTTGCGAACAGTACTTTGGACCGGCAAGTGGATTTGTGGATATGGTGGTTCAGCATGTACCATCACCAAAGGAAGGGGCTAGAAGAATGCTGGATCGCTACTACACCGGCCCATTGGATACCAAGACAGCGACCGCGATTGAGAAGTGCGACCAAGATGGTCCATTAGTGGTTCATGTTACAAAGCTGTTCAACTCAAGCGACGCAAAGACCTTCCATTCTCTGGGACGCGTAATGAGCGGTACAGCACGCCCGATTCAATCTGTACGAGTTCTTGGCGAAGGCTACACGATTGAAGACGAGGAAGATATGGTTGTGGCCACAGTAACCGATACTTGGATCGCAGAGTCAAGATACGACATAACCACCAGTGGCGTTCCGGCCGGAAGCTGGGTGCTGCTAGGTGGAGTTGACAATTCCATTGTCAAAACAGCGACCCTGGTAGCACAAAAGCTCCCGGACGATGAAGACGCATACATCTTCAGGCCCGTTAGGCACTTCTTTGAATCCGTCTTCAAAGTCGCAGTCGAACCTATCAATCCATCCGAACTACCCAAGATGCTTGACGGTCTCCGCAAAATCAATAAATCATATCCATTAGTCTCCACCAAAGTCGAGGAATCCGGCGAACACATCGTGTTGGGGACCGGTGAACTGTATATGGATTGCGTCTTACACGATCTGCGAAGGTTGTATGCAGACATGGAACTTAAAGTCTCAGATCCTGTTACCAGATTCTGTGAGACTGTGGTGGAGATGTCCGCCATAAAATGCTATGCTCTAACCCCCAATAAAAAGAACAAACTCACCATGATCGCCGAACCCTTAGATCCGGGCATCGCGGAGGACATCGAGGCCGGTAAAGTAAACATCAAAGATCCCGTCCGCAAAGTCGGCAAGTTCTTCGAAGAAAATTACGGCTACGATCTCCTTGCCTCGCGAAACATCTGGGCATTTGGACCCGATGATATGGGCCCGAATATCCTACAGAACGATACATTACCTTCGGAAGTCGACCAGAAGTCTCTAAGGTCTGTGAGGGATACCATTCGTCAAGGCTTCAGCTGGGCTACCCGCGAAGGACCCCTCTGCGAAGAACCGATCCGCAACACCAAGTTCCGAGTCACGGATGTCGATCTGGCACCCGAAGCCATCTATCGCGGTGGTGGTCAGGTCATTCCTACCTCTCGTCGAGCTTGCTATTCTAGTTTTTTGATGGCGAGCCCGAGACTCATGGAGCCCGTTTATAGTTGCAGTATGATTGGCCCTGCGGACGCAGTGAGTAGCTTGTATACAGTGCTTGCGAGGAGGAGAGGACATGTTCTGCAGGATGGACCTATTGCGGGGACGCCGCTTTATAGTGTCAGGGGCTTGATTCCGGTCATTGATTCATTTGGTTTTGAGACGGATTTAAGGGTAAGTCATTTCATCTTTCCCCTCCATGCCAATTCCAAATTCCATGTAGTGCTCGGAGAAGCAGTCTACAGACATGTGCTAAAATTCTGCGCTCTAGATCCACACCCAAGGCCAAGCAACCGTCTCTCTCGTCTTCGACCGCTGGTCCATCGTCCCCGGCGACCCCCTCGACAAAGACATCAAGCTCCGACCCCTCGAACCTGCCTCCGCACAGGCCACAGCCAGAGATTTCGTCCTCAAGACTAGGCGGAGAAAGGGCCTTGCAGAGGATGTGACGATTAGTAAATTCCTCGAACCGGATCTTTTCAGGAGTCTCAAGGAAAGTGGGATTTTGGATGGATGAAGAAAAGCCACATTGTAGCTGGACTTGAGCGAGTCCTTTGGAGATGTCATTTTGTAAGATTATTCGATTGTGGGATTTGGCTTGTCGGTGGAGATATCGACTTGAAAAGTTTCGTGCTGGGACTTGGCTCTAGAGATCATCTCGGCGTATGGCATGGCGGATTTTGGAAAAGCGATATTGCGTTGGCGCTTCTCTACTAGAACCACTCTGTATAGTTGAAGAATCAATCCCATTTGCGCGCTGCGCATACCTCCAAGCTACAAAAGCCATTCAATCTCCGTGATATTTGGCCATCTTCTGTATCTATCCACTTGACGAAAAGTTTCCTTGTACTTTCATCTGGCAATCTCCATTGGCTTACTCTGTTAATGACATTGAAATCCGGCCCCTCGGCAGAAATGAAGTGCGATTGTGCGTCGATGCACACTGCATAAACGCCCAGTACCTCATGCCAGAGGAAACGCAAAGCTTATGCCGATCTGCATGTTGTATGGCGAAGATGAGCAGAAAGCCACAACCGTGGACTAATCAGGGATCTGCACGTCTGTGCGTGGGAGAGAAGCCGGTGCTGGGTATCTACTCTACCCAGGTGTGGACATACATCCCGCTCTTGTGTCTTGGGTGTTGGGATGATGGGATTGGTGGATTGGGGGATTGGGTGTATTTCGGCTGCAGAGCGGAATAGAGGATTTTTGAAGGCTGGACGGGAGATGGACTTGATGGAATAGTGGGTTTCCCATGTGCAAGGAAACTTTTGCGTGTGGTTTTGGGGAATTGGGGGAGGGGGAGTGCTGATTGGGTGGAGGGGTGAATTGCTGTATTTCGCGTATTTGGGATTTTGAGAGGGCATTGATGTCGCGAAGACTGTGGATGGGGGTTTGATTTCTTGATTAGATGATGAGAGTGGAGTTGTGAAAGAGTGTGTTTTTCATCATGATTGTGCAGTGCGATTTCAATTTCTTGAGGTCCACTTACTCGACCCCACATTCACTTTTTTGAAGCAGGCCACGAAGATGCCGTAGTCGGATGTACCGGCAGTGTCTTGCAGGAACCTCCAAATTGAAGACATGGAGGACATGTTCGACGTAGACGATTGCTGACAGCCCCGGAATAGGTGAGTCCGTACAACGAGGTACCACCCCGACTCAGAAGTATTGAGCACCACTTTCTAAAAACAAAGTTTTGGGCTTGTATGTTTAAGACCCTGCCCGGCGTCTTTTAGCTGAGGGATGAAGTGTTTTGCCTTCCTGGCGCAGGTCATCTCCGAGCCGCTTTTGGGTTCCGTTACACAAGATTGGCTGCGGAGGAAGGAGGATTCAATCTGGATCTTAGGATTCGCTTTCTTTGTTGTTGGTTTTGGATTTTGTGCTTCCGGGGCTGGTTCGATGGTCTTTCTTAATTTGCGATGTTATGCGTCGCATGAATTGTTTGCCATGGCTTGTATAGCTGAAGATAGTCGATAGCGAATGTTTTAAAGCCGCGGGAGAAGGAGAAACAGGGTAGACGGTGCAAACTGGAGGTTTATGGTGTTGGGTGAAGTGATTGGCTCGTGATGAGTTTCAGGTCCGTGGGAAATAGAAACCCGGTATTCGCTGTGCTGTACCACTCTAACTACTTGTGAGTGGACATGTCAGCAGGATAGATTGATTGGGTTTGAAGTTCCCCCAAAGTCGAGTAGCGTTCGGCACGGCGCATGAACGGTCAGCACAGGGGCTGTATTGTATTTCCCCCTAACTTCCTATCGATAACTTGGAGCGAAACTGGTGAGCGAATCAATCCTCGAAACACCATCAACATCTTGCACCCCAGCCGCCCCGCCCATGTTTCAAAAAGCTGAGTGCTACTTGTCGACTGCGCATGAACAACGAGGCTTTGCCATCTGTTGGCCACCCGCAGCGACTGGGTTATGTTCGTTTCCATCAGGGATTGCGTTTCAAGCGCCACCACTCGACTACATCCAACGAACCTTCATCATGCCTATGAAACGCAACGCCTGCGCGTCCCACAGCCCAGGGAGCATGAATGACCTTTCCCAGGAACATTCTAAGCCTTTCAGTGGCTCATGCCGCGTCCGCTCAATAGGTCTAGGTGTTCACCACCATCGACAATACCTTGCATCCCCACCCTGATTTCGGGTCCTCCGACCACACCTTGGACGCAGAGACCACAGCTAAGCCTGGCCATTGAAACAAACCTTGGCCAGCCCTGTCTATCAGCCGCGTACTAGCTTCAGGTACAGGACTCTGATATCGAATGGAGAGCGTCAGGCGTGCAAAAGTGCGGCCACGCACAAACTCCCCTGTGCGGGCCGCTGCCC